>JAULAV010001669.1:0-25000 GCA_030789695.1 Scilla litardierei | reverse complement strand
CCAACTGAAAACCCATCAAGAGTCCTGTTGCTGTCATCGCATTATATTTGCTGCAATGTTGAATTATTAATTTCGTATTTCTGGCCATTTATTTCCCCCCCCCCCCCCCCGATTTAGTGTTTTTCTTAATTATTGTGATTTTTATTGAACGTTGTGTGCGCTGAGTAATTATTCGTTACGACCGTTTTTCTCAACGCACACAGCTGGTTGTAATTAGATCAGTTGTGCACGCTGAATTATACTTCCAAAATGTATACCTTTACATACCGCGCACAACGGGTCATATATTAACAAAGCAAAGAAATGTACATATTTTTGCTCAGTGCTTGCAACGTTACCTACTGTTTCTCATAGGACGGGATGATTAATTGTGGGTAATGGATCATGTAATACAGTTTTTGTAACGACTGGTTTTTTGTAATGACTATTATATGAATAATATTGGGTGTTCTCTCCTTGTGTGCTTGTCCCGGTCAGACGTTCTTATGTCGAGCTTCATAGCATCCTTATCTTAGATCTAGAGTGATCCTAGAGGCCATAGGAATTTTCCCGAAGCTTCGCGCTTCGATTCGGCACTTCTGGTGCATCTTAGTTGGTTAATGAAGGAGAGCCAACCGACTAGATTGCAATCTAGTCGGTCGGCAACACTTCACAGACCGGCTAGTTCTTCTCAGTAATTTTCGACTGAGTTACTGTTTACAATTAGTCAGTCTAAGCACATTCATCGACCGACTAGTTGTGAAACTAGTCGGTCAAGACTTGTTCTCAGACCGACTTGTACAGAGTACCTTTTTGTCGGCTGAGTTACTGTTTACAGTTAGTCGGTCAAAGAACAACTATCGACCGACTAGTTGAGAAACTAGTCGGTTAGAGTTTCTTCTTAGACCGACTAACTGTCAGTACGCATTATCTATCTTATTCGACCTTTAGTCGGTTCATAAACGTTCACCGACCGACTAGACTCCAAACTAGTCGGTCGACGGGTCTTCACAGACCGACTAATTATACCTTCCCTGTACCAACCCTGTTCACTGTTTGATTTTAGTCGGTGTCAGTTGGACAACCGACCGACTAGACCCCAAACTAGTCGGTCGACCACTCTTCACTGAACGACTAGTTTGCCCAGTAAACCTAGGTTAAGTCGTAGCCGCCGCTTATTGTTTCTATTTAAACCACTTACGTTTTCATTTCTTCTCTCATTCTTTTTAGCAGATCTTCTTCCCCAATCATCCCCCAAGCTTCCTCTTGCCTTCCTTCATCCTCCCGAGCTTTCTCTCACCCTCCGTTGCGCCGACGATCACCCCGCGAGCCGCCGGCCGATCTCCAAAAAACCCCCAAAATCCTCTTTTGCTCCAGATTTGCCCTATATTCCCCATTCTCCAGATCCATTTTAGATCAGCCGCAGGAGATCCTTTCAGCTGCAACTTCTCCCTCAAATCGCTCTTCCGTTGTCGTGCTAAGCTCGGTTTGGCGACGGCAAACCGGAGATCGTCGAGATCCTCTTCTACCTGCAGTTCGTAGGCATCGTGATCGTCATTCTCCCGCTACAAATACGGTTAGTAGGTCTACCTTTAATCTCCCCATAACCCTCACCGTAATTTAGAAAACCTAATAAAAATTGATTACTAGACGTTATAGGATTCCAATACAAAAATATGGATTAGATCTTGATTCTAATTTTCTGTTTTGCCAAAACAGCGAACCCTAATTTCCGTAGAGTAGCGATTTGTGTGACAACTCTCGTCGATCAACAAACCTCGATATCAGGCAAGTGAAACTTGCCAACCTTGCTTTAGGCCATGTTTTAGGCCATTACTTTGTTCTAGCGTGAAAGAGACTAGACCATGAAATGATAGCGGTCTAGGCGCAAATTCAAATTCTGGCTTGACGACGAAGCTAGAATTGCCATTTGTCTCACCATGTCATGAAATGCCTGTCATGTTTAATTTCCTTAACGGTACGCAATTTCTATTCGAATATTTGTCATGTGCATCCATTTTACATCTGCTTGTATGTTGCATCGTAGCACACGCTACAAAATCCTTGTACAAATTCGTGTTTCCGTGTTACCGGCTAGGCACCCATTATGCGGGCATAACCATATGCCATCCTTGTTAAAAACACTTCCTGGCTTGTGATCCAGAAGCGAGCATTCCATGTTCGGGGGTAAAGCCCTGGCTCGATACACGTGGAGGGGTAGGGATAAACGGTCACTTGAACATAAGAGTCGGCCCGTACAGCCACTCTAGCCAAAGGGCGGAATCTCTGTGCACGACGTGCTTACAATACTTGTACTTTTCCTTGTAAATGTTTACTCGCCCATGCCATGTTTAACCTTCCATGCTTTAAATCATGCCATGTCATAAACTGCTGTTTACTTTACTTGTTGTTCACCTTGCATAACATGTCATATTATACCATACTCTAGAACTGCTAGGTTGTTTTTACTTTCTTTAGTTTCTTTGCACAAGTCTTGTTGACTTGCTGACATGTGCCCATTCTCTTTGGGTGTCGCATGTTAGTTGCTGAGCCAGAGATTGCTGTTGAGGGCGACGAGTTCGTGGAGTTCGTGCCCGATCCTGTTGTTGACGTTGAGTACGAGGACACCGATGACCAGTCTTAGTGTTCCTTCGCAGTTCTACCTTTAGTTGTTGTTATTTGTCGGTGAGTAGCACCGTTTGTTGTTAGTTTCTTTGTTGGCCATGCTGGGCCTTTTCTTTTAGACTCTTCTTGTTGCCTGGTGACTGTTCTGCGGTTGTTAAATTTTATCTGGACATTGAGATTATAATTTAATATTATTGCCTCTTCTATTATTCTTGTCTTTGTTCTGTGTCACATTACAGGGACCTGCTATTTTATGTTGATTGACGCTTATCGGACTTGCGGCTTTGTAGCTACAAGTCTGAGCGGACCTTCTCACGCTTCGCCTCCATATTTTTGGAAAGCGAGGCGTGACAGGTTTCTTTGGTGGCCTATGCAGGTCCCTCTCACTGTAACTGTGACTTAATCGGAACAACGATAAGAATTATAGAATGTCCGATAAACAATTTCGACACCAAGTCATAAGGCTAAGAGTCTGATTTGTTTTGTTTTTCCTGTATCATTAGATGGCTGGAAGACAAAATACCCGTACTGGTGGTGGTGTGCCCCCTCCCGTCGAGGAGCTGGATCGGGAGCCCACCAATGGGGAGATCATGCGGATGATGCATCAGATGATGCAGGTGGAGCAGGGGATGCTGCAGAATGCCCGGAATGTTGCGCCTGCTCGAGCAGCGCAGCCTGTTCAGAATGTCCCTCGCTTCGAGCCCAGAGCGAAGCAGTTTCGGGAGCTAGGCCCCACTTACTTCGATGGGACCGAAGGACCTCTAGCTGCGGATGAGTGGACTAAGAACATGGAGGACAACCTGAAGATGTCGAAGGTCGACCCGGCTGGATGGGTTGACTTGGCAAAGAGGCAACTTAAGGATAATGCACGGAACTGGTGGGATGCTGAGGAGGAGTTGCTGGAGGAGCCGATATCTTGGGCTACTTTCAAGTCCAGATTCGAAGAGGAGTACTTTCCGAAGGCTGCCAGGAGGGAGATGGCGCAGCGCTTCATCGACCTGAAGTAGGGGAGCTTGACGGTGGAACAGTACCACCAGGAGTTCACCATGCTGAGTCGTTTCGCACTGAAGATGGTGCAGGATGCTGATGAGAGAGCCCAGAGGTTTCTGCAGGGGCTTTCCTTGGATCTTCAGAGCTTTGTGACTTCTTCTGATTCGGAGACCTATCAGAAGGTACTGGTTTCAATGAAGAGGCAGGAGCAGATTGTGAACCAGAAGAGAGGATGCGCTTCTGGGGCTGGGAAGAGGCATGTGGAGCATGCCAGGGCAGTGATGAGACCAGGGTTCAGGCCCAATCAGCCGGTACAGTTCAAGAGGCCCGGAGTACCTCCTACTCTGAAGATTTTCCATTTCTGTGGCAAGACTGGGCATGTCATAGATCAATGCCGAAAGATGTTGGGCCAGTGCTTGGTTTGTGGTGATCCTGCACACACCATGAAGGACTGTCCGAAGTCCAAGCAACCGTGGAAGGGACCTGTTGCAGCTCAGCCGTTGCAACAAAGAGCGCCTGTGCCTGCTGGATGTGGAGCGCCTCTTGTTCCGCAAAGGCAGGCTTTTCAGCAGGCTGTTCAACCAAGGAGGCAGGCCTTCCTGATGACGGCAGTTGAGGCTGAGGCAGAGGATGAGGTTATTACGGGTAACTCTTAACCTAGTTGTTCTTTTCTTTGTTAGTTTTGTTTGTTGGAATTTGTTTGGTTGTTTGTTATGCATGCTAGAATAGGATTTGATTATTAGACTACCTGTTAGGTGTGAGTTTGGTTTGCACATTTCCTGCACGAGTTCTCTTTGACTCTGGTGCATCGATGTGCATTATTTCCCGGAGCTTCGTGGAAAAGCATTCCTTGTCGACTTCCCCTCTTCACAAGAGTTGGAATATCGTCATGGGGAATGGCGTGGTCTCGGTGCATCATGGTTGCAATTCTTGCCCTTTGGTGGTCTGTGGACATGAGCTCTACGCTGATTTCATCATCCACGACATCATCAACTATGATGCCGTCCTCGGGATGGATTGGCTTGGGAGTTTCTACTCCTCGATCGATTGTCAGAGGAAGAAGGTGGTGTTCGAGATCCCTGGACATCCGGTGTTCGAGTTCAGCCGTAGCAGCAGTTCGCTTGGTCTGGTCAGGTTTCGGGCCAAACCGGTAGAGATCATTGCTATGCTGATGGAGCAGTGTAGACATGCAGTAGTGCGTGACTTCGACGACGTCTTTCCCAAGGAGATGTCTGGATTGCCGCCCGATCGAGCTCTCGAGTTTTTGATCGATCTTATTCCGGGAGCGCAGCCTATCTCGAAGGCGCCCTATCGCATGTCACCAGCAGAATTGGAGGAATTGCGGAAGCAGCTAGACGAACTTCTTCTGAAGGGTTACATTAATCCCAGTGTGTCTCCGTGGGGAGCATCGGTTTTGCTGGTGAAGAAGAAGGACGGTTCGCGTCGCATGTGTGTGGACTACCGAGAGTTGAATGCGGTGACCGTCAAGAATCGATATCTGTTGCCTCGTATTGATGATATTTTTGATCATCTTGGAGGATCGAGGGTGTTCCGTAAGTTGGATCTGAGGAGTGGTTATCACCAGTTGAAGGTGAGGAAGGAAGATGTTCCGAAGACAGCATTCAGGACAAAATATGGACACTACGAGTTCGTGGTTATGCCTTTTGGTGGAACCAACGCACCCGCGGTTTTTATGAATCTGATGAATTTGATCTTCTATGACTTTTTAGACAAGTTTGTCGTTATTTGCATTGATGACATTCTGATCTACTCGAAGTCGGAGGAGGAGCATGCGTCACACTTGAGGACAGTATTGGAGATCTTGAGGAAGCATCGGTTGTATGCTAAGTATTCCAAGTGAGAGTTTTGGTTGGACAGAGTTGCTTTTCTCGAGCATGTGGTGACTGGAGATGGTATTTCAGTGGATCCTGAGAAGATTAAGGCTATCAGGGAGTGGCCGGTTCCGCAGTCAGCGTCTGAGATCCGTAGTTTCCTTGGATTGGCTGGTTATTATCGGCGTTTCATTAAGGACTTCTCCCGTATTGCCGAGCCGATGACCAGACTGACGCGGAAGGATGTATCTTATGTTTGGACTGATGATTGTGAGAAGGCTTTTGGTATTCTGAAGGAGATGTTGACGACTGCCCCTGTTCTTGCTGTGCCTGATCGGAATGGAGGATTCGAGATCATTTGCGATGCTTCTGGCAAGGGTCTCAGTTGTGTATTGCATCAGCATGGGCATGTGGTTGCGTATGCTTCTCATCAGCTTAAGGCTCATGAGAAGAATTACCCGACACACGATTTGGAGTTGGCCGATGTCGTGTTTGTGCTGAAGATTTGGAGGCACTTCGCCCATTTCTCTTGGTGGAGGGCCCAGGTCCTGGGATGTTAGATAGATCTTTTGAGAGAGGCCCTAACGCCTTGAACCTAGAAAGGCCCTTGCTGAGTGCGAGGGTGAAGATCTTCACCGATCACAAAAGCTTGAAGTACATTTTCACTCAGAAAGAGCTCAACATGTGACATCGTCGATGGTTGGAGCTCATGGCGGATAATGAGATTGATTTACAGTATCACCCTGGCAAGGTGAATGTGGTCTCGGATGCACTGAGTAGACTTCCAGCGGTGATGTTGTTGACTTCATAGTAGAGATTGCAGCAGGATTTTTGCAAGTCCGGTATTGAGATTGTCCTTCCTGGGGAGACTTCTTCGTTGATGTGTATGCAAATACAGTCGACGATCGTGGATAGGATCAAGGCTGCACAGGCTGAAGACCTGAAGTTGGTGGAGATTCGGGGGTTGGTGGAAGCCGGTCTGCGGACAGATTTCGTGATTCATGAGGATGGCTCGTTGAGATTTGGAGCCAGGTTGTGTGTGCCAGCTGGGGACATCAGAGAGGAGTTGTTGGTTGAGGTACACAGTTCGCCATATTCTGTGCATCCTGGTGGCACCAAGATGTATAAGGACCTTCGCCTGAACTATTGGTGGCATGGAATGAAGAGGAGCGTGGCTCGGAGTGTAGCCAAGTGTCTGGTTTGCCAGCAGGTAAAGGCGGAGCATCAGCGTACGGCTGGGTTGCTACAATCGCTTCAGATTCCAGAGTGGAAGTGGTAACACATCACTATGGACTTCGTGACTGGACTATCTCGGAGTCCGAAGCAGAATGACGCGATTTGGGTGATCGTAGACCGATTAACCAAATCCGCGCACTTTATTCCGTTCCGAGTAGGACAGTCCACTGAGGCGCTAGCGAGGAGAAATATGGAGGTAAATCTTTACTCTCCGTTTTAATTTCCTTTTCCTAGTTTAGATAGTGATGTAACGTGAATTGTGCAGGAGATCGTACGACTTCACGGAGTCCCTGTGAGTATCATGTCGTACAGAGACACGAGATTCACGTCTCAGTTCTGGCAGAGTCTGCAGAAGAGTTTGGGTACGAGTCTGAGTTTCAGTACCGCGTACCATCCGCAGACAGATGGCCAGTCCGAGAGGACGATCCAGATCTTGGAGGACATGATGTGGACGTGTATGTTGGATTTCAAGGGTTCTTAGGAGGATCATCTCCACCTCGTGGAGTTTGCCTACAATAACAGCTACCAGGCGAGTATTGGCATGGCACCTTTTACCGCGCTATATAGGAAGAAATGTCGATCGCCACTGAGCTGTGATGACATTGGAGATCGAGAGCTGTTAGGACCTGAGATGATTGTTGAAGCCGTGGATGTTGTGAGGAACATACAGGAGAGGCTGAGGATTGCTCAGGACCGTTTCAAGCATTGGGCTGATGCTAAACGGTGTCCTTTAGAGTTTCAGCCAGGTGACCATGTGTTCCTGAAGATTTCCCCGAATCGAGGACTGATTTGCTTTGGGAAACAAGGGAAGCTGAGCCCGAGATACATTGGACCGTTTGACATTCTGGAGAGGGTTGGCGAGGTAGCCTACCGCTTAGCCTTGCCGCCATCCTTGGAAGGGGTTCACGATCCATCGCATGCTGTGGACTTCTCGGAGATCACCGTTCGCCTCGATCTGACGTATGACCAGTAGCTAGTGCAGATTTTGGACAGGCGTCAGAAGTCACTCCGGAACAAGACAGTCGATCTTGTTAGGGTGATGTGGCGACACGGCTCGCCAGGAGAGTCTACTTGGGAGAGAGAAGACGAGATGAGAGAGCGTTACCCACTTTTGTTCCCTGACACGTGAGTGTTGGGAAATTTCGAGGGTGGAATTTTTATTAAGGTGGGGAGGATGTAACGACTGGTTTTTTTGTAATGACTATTATATGAATAATATTGGGTGTTCTCTCCTTGTGTGCTTGTCCCGGTCAGAAATTCTTATGTCGAGCTTCATAGCGTCCTTATCTTAGAGCTAGAGTGATCCTAGAGGCCATATGAATCTTTCCGATGCTTCGCGCTTCGATTCGGCACTTCTGGTGCATATTAGTTGGTTCATGAAGGAGAGCCAACCGACTAGATTGTAATGTAGTCGGTCGGCAACACTTCACAGACCGGCTAGTTCTTCTCAGTAATTTTTGACTGAGTTACTGTTTACAATTAGTCGGTCTAAGCACATTCATCGACCGACTAGTTGCGAAACTAGTCGGTCAAGACTTGTTCTCAGACCGACTTGTACAGAGTACCTTTTTGTCGGCTGAGTTACTGTTTACAGTTAGTCGGTCAAAGAACAACTATCGACCGACTAGTTGAGAAACTAGTCGGTTAGAGTTTCTTCTCAGACCGACTAACTGTCAGTACTCATTATCTATCTTATTCGACCTTTAGTCGGTTCATGAACGTTCACCGACCGACTAGACTCCAAACTAGTCGGTCGACAAGTCTTCACAGACCGACTAATTATGCCTTCCCTGTACCAACCCTGTTCACTGTTTGATTTTAGTCGGTGTCAGTTGGACAACCGACCGACTAGATCCCAAACTAGTCGGTCGACCACTCTTCACTGACCGACTAGTTCGACCAGTAAACCTAGGTTAAGTCGTAGCCGCTTATTGTTTCTATTTAAACCCCTTACGTTTTCATTTCTTCTCTCATTCTTTTTAGCCGATCTTCTGCCCCAATCATCCCCCAATCTTCATCTTGCCTTCCTTCATCCTCCCGAGCCTTCTCTCACCCTCCGTTGCGCCGGCGATCACCCCGCGAGCCGCCGGCCGATCTCCAAAAAAATCCCAAAATCCTCTTTTGCTCCAGATTTGCCCTATATTCTCCATTCTCCTGATCCATTTTAGATCAGCCGCAGGAGATCCTTTCAGCCGCAACTTCTCCCTCGGATCGTTCTTCCATTGTCGTGCTAAGCTCGGTTTGGCAACGACAAACCGGAGATCGTCGAGATCCTCTTCTACCTACAGTTCGTAGGCATCGTGATCGTCATTCTCCCGCTACAAATACGTTTAGTAGGTCTACCTTTAATCTCCCCATAACCCTCACCGTAATTTAGAAAACCTAATAAAAATTGATTACTGACATTATAGGATTCCAATACAAAAATATGGATTAGATCTTGATTCTAATTTTCTGTTTTGCCAAAACAGCGAACCCTAATTTTCGTAGAGTAGTAATTTGTGTGACATCTCTCGTCGATCAACAAACCTCGGTATCAGGCAAGTGAAACTTGCCAACCTTGCTTTAGTCCATGTTTTAGACCATTACTTTGTTCTAGCGTGAAAGAGACTAGACCATGAAATGAAAGCGGTCTAGGCGCAAATTCAAATTCTGGCTTGACAACGTAGCTAGAATTACCATTTGTCACACCATGTCATGAAATGCCTGTTCTGTTTAATTTTCTTAACGGTACGCAATTTCTATTCGAATATTTGTCATGTGCATCCATTTTACATCTGCTTGCATGTTGCATCGTAGCACACGCTACAAAATCCTTGTACAAATCCGTGTTTTCGTGTTACCGGCTAGGCACCCGTTATGCGAGCATAACCCTACGCCATCCTTGTTAAAAACACTTCCTGGCTTGTGATCCAGAAGCGAGCATTCCATGTTCGGGGGTAAAGCCCTGGCTCGATACACATGGAGGGGTAGGGATAAACGGTCACTTGAGCGTAAGAGTCGGCCCGTACAGCCACTCTAGCCAAATGGCAGAATCTCTGTGCACGACGTGCTTACAATACTTGTCCTTGTCCTTGTAATTTTTTAATCGCCCATACCATGTTTTACCTGCCATGCTTTAAATCATGCCATGTCATAAACTGCTGTTTACTTTACTTGCTGTTCACCTTGCATAACATGTCATATTATACCATACTCTAGAACTTCTAGGTTGTTTTTACTTTCTTTAGTTTCCTTGCACAAGTCTTGTTAACTTGCTGACATGTGCCCATTCTCTTTGGGTGTCACATATTAGTTGCCGAGCCAGAGATTACTGTTGAGGGCGACGAGTTCGTGGAGTTCGTGCCCGATCCTGTTACTGACGTTGAGCACGAGGACACCGGTGAGCAGTCCTAGTGTTCCTTCGCAGTTCTACCTTTAGTTGTTGTTATTTGTCGGTGAGTAGCACCGTTTGTTGTTAGTTTCTTTGTTGGCCATGCTGGGCCTTTTCTTTTAGACTCTTCTTGTTGCCTGGTGACTGTTCTGCGGTTGTTAAATTTTATCTGGACATTGAGATTATAATTTAATATTATTGCCTTTTCTATTATTCTTGTCTTTGTTCCGTGTCACATTACAGGGACCAGCTATTTTTTGTTGATTGACGCTTATCAGACTTGCGGCTTTGTATCTTCAAGTCTGAGCGGTCCTTCTCATGCTTCGCCTCCATATTTTTGGGAAGTGGGGCGTGACAGTTTTGCTCAGCATGCACAACAGTCATGGCATCTGACTGTTGTTTTAGATGATCTATTGTGTTTAATTGCATACAGTTTGGCTCGGAGCGCAAAATGGTCGCACCTACGTCCAGTTATGTGATCTGAGTAATTATGGATAACCTGTTACGGTTTTGCTCAACGTGCACAGCGGTCAAACAAATCGATGTGACCGGTGTGGATGCTAAGTAATTGTGTGCACACGTAAATAGTTTATCACAATGTTTAGCATGAAGGTCACAACTTTTGCTTGTTGTGCGCGCTGGGTAATTTATAGTTCGGTGAACAGTTTTTGCACAATAATATCAATGTCGGACATTTATTCAAGTAAGCATCAATTTATATATCACCTATATCAATTTTGTATTGTCCTGTAATTGTATCAAAGTAAATGATGTAGTATTAAGGTCTGAATTCCAACATACTACAACATTTATGCATTATAATGTACATTACACCACAAAGTTGAAACTACAGCTAAACATTTTGCAACTTCACATTTTCGAACTTGTATAAAATTCAATATCGGGAATATCCTAATTGTACATTGATTCCCTTTACGAAAAACTTTTCAAAGTAATGCTGAACAGCTCAAGCAAGATGTCATTTATGATCAGCTCCAATAGAGTGCACCATCATCACTTGCCGCTCGTATCGTGGCCATCTGTGTCACACCCCGCTGTGTGTCGGTGCAACAAGCCGCGGTATTGAATACCAAGCGTAAATGTATACACCAAACATTTCGTAGGCCACTGCATCGCTGAGGAAACACGGGCAATAATAATATGTTCTGAAAGTAACCTCTCATGGCCCTTCCACCAGTCTCTGGCCTGATGGGTCAACTGGCACCTCACCAACTCCATCCAACCATCTCGAAGAAACCGACACATCGTCATACCCCTATTTGGATCGCGGACATGGACGCAATTCTCTGAACTCCTCGTAGACGAATCGCTCGTAGAAACCAACACCTCGAGGCTACTATCCTTTCCCGAGATGGATCGCGGATGCAGCGCTCTGAACTCCTTGTCCTTGTCTGCGATTGTTTGACGTTGTTCGTCCAGCTACATGCAGATACAGAAGCACACCACCATCAGTGTGTGCCCCTGTATGCACTGAAGAAGCATCAGCTATAAACGTAAAAAAGGCATAATTAAGTAAAAATAGGGTATAAAGACTTGCAACTTTACGTTTTCGCACTGGAATAATAATAAATCAAGGTTACTTCTTCTCAGAAGTATCCTGCCTCTGTAGAACATATGAAGGAGCAAATAACATCTTCCAGCACATATACATGCGATGGCATTAATTTCTTAATCACGTCAATTGCCGGTAGTATATTGGACATCTTTGTGTGTTGAAGACAAAGCAGTGATGAACAACGGGATAAATTTAGCATGTTGAAGAAAAAATACTGTATAAGTAGAAACAAAAAGAATCAGATAGAATTCTATCATCAAGAAGTGTAATGGTTGATGAGGTCTAGTGTGAAGGGATGCCATTTATAGACGAAATTGGCCTGGCCCATTGATGAGGATGAGACAATAGAGGAGTGATGTTGAATATACAGACGAGTGAATCTACAACAGATTGTTACCAGACAGATGTTGTTCCCAAGAATGTTTGATCTTTGTGGTGCGCGTTCAGCAAAATTGATTGCCTCTAACAAAATTGCTCAACGCGCAAAACGGGTAAAAATATGGCAGTTGTGCGGGTTGAGCAAATTAGTTATGTTTATACGATATTACTCATAATTCAATTTAAAGTGATGTAACAAAATGGGACACCATCAAATCCAATAGCGTGACACATGAGTATCATTCACATAGATATATGTTGTCTTATTCTGTAAACAGTATGATATATGTTGTCTTATCACTTAAATGTCTTTACACCCATCAATCAACTGACTGTCTGCACATTATATGTGATTCAATGTTGATTTATTTATTTGGCATGTCAGTCTGAACATTCTTTCTCCCCCGTTTTTGTGTTTTTATTTAATTATTGTGATTTTTTATTGAACGTTGGGCGCACTGAGAAATTATTACTTACGATAGTTTTGCTAAACGTGCACGGCTGGTGAAATTTTCGCAGTTGTGTGAGCTGAATTATATTTCCAAAAGATATACCTTTTTACACACCGCACAAAACGGGTCATATTAAACAAATCAAAGATAAATTTAATATTTGCTGTCTTATTATGTAAACAGTAAGATATGTGTTGTCTTTTCACTTATAAAGCTTTACACCCATCAATCAACTGACCGTCTGCGCATTATATTTGCTTCAATATTGATTTATTTATTTGGCATGTCAGTCTGAGCATTAATTCTCCCTCGGTTTTGTGTTTGTTCCTAATTATTGTGATTTTTTATTGAACATTGTGCGCACAGAGAAATTATTGGTTACGACAGTTTTGCAAAACGCGCACGGCTGGGTGAAATTTTAGCATTTGTGCGAGCTGAATTATATTTCCGAAAGGTATACCTATTTACACTCCGCGTAGAACGAGTCATATTAAACCAATCAAAGATAAGTATATATATTTGCTCAGTGCTCGCAACGATCACTACTGTTGGCCGTAGGAGGCGATGATTAATTATGGCCTTGTTGTGGGTAATGGATTATGTAATAAAGTTTTGCTCTGCGCGCACAACGGTCATGGCATCTGATGTTTGGTTGCGATGAATTATTGTCGTTTTAATTGTATATAGTTTGGCTCTGCACGCAAAAAGGTCACAATTACGTGCAGTTGTGTGATCTGAGTAATTGTGAATAACCAGATACGGTTATGCTCACAGCCCGCACAGCGGTCAAACAAATGATGTGACCGTTGTGCGCGCTGAGTAATTGTGTGCAAACGTAAATGTTTTATCACAACGTATATCTTGACGGTCACAACTTATGCTCGTTGTGCGCGCTGGGTAATTCATATTTCGGTAAAAAGTTTTTAACTTGGTAATTTCAATGTCGGATATTGATTCAAGTAAGCATCAATGTATAAATCACATATATCAATTGCGTAATGTCATGCAATTGTATCAAATTAAATGACATTATATTAAGGTCTGAATTCTATTATACTACTACATTTATACATTATAATGTACATAACACAACAAATTTGAAACTACATTTCGTACATTATGACATAAAACACCAAAGAATATCTACCCACAATCACTCTTCTCCGTCAATGATCAAAACTACATTATAAGACAAGAGAAAGGCTGGTGCCCCAAAGGCCCGTCCACCTCAAAAACCTGGGGCAACAGTACAGATGTCTCTAGGAGAGGGCACCATATTCTCCATCTTCTCTTGTATGTTCGACATTATGAGCATCATAGTGTCGAAGTCGCTACGCAGAAGTGAGATCGCCAGATTGGTGTTGGAGAGATTTGTTTCAGTTTCTCCTAATCTATGAGTAAAGTTCACCAGTTGATGGGAGGAAGATGATGGAGTAAATGCGGGAC
Source organism: Scilla litardierei (assembly GCA_030789695.1). Lineage (NCBI taxonomy): Eukaryota > Viridiplantae > Streptophyta > Magnoliopsida > Asparagales > Asparagaceae > Scilla > Scilla litardierei. Next base: position 11,113 of record JAULAV010001669.1, on the reverse strand, counting down.
TTACATTGCCTATGTGTATATCCTTAAGCTAACGTTGTTCATCGGTAAGTACAGAGACAGAAGTATTAAGCGCCGCGAGTTTGCTACGGAGGTTGTGCAGAATAGAGTCCTTGACGGTGAGACATCCCAACCATATAGCGGAGGCTGTTACTGATGTCCTCGAGTGGAGCTTTTTCAGCCGGAGATGGAACTGATGAACCTGCTTGTGCAGGAGGAAACCCAGGAGGAGGCAACAGCACATTGTGTTCACCTTGCGTTGGTCCAAGCGAAAGCACTTCCCGATGCATAACATCACGAAGAATGGGTCTATTGGCCGGAGGACGGGATCATCGTGTTCAGGTGATGTTGAATCATCATCACTTATTCTCCAAGAGTTAGAAGAATCCAACTCACGAGATCGTTTTGGCGGCATGACGAAACCCTAGTATGAAATGCGCGAGCGTTGAGATGAAGAAGAAAACAGAACGACAGACCAAAGAGCAGAGGAATGAAATTTTCCGCAAAACCCCTGGTATACTGAATCCATATATATATATATATATATATATATATATATATATATATATATATATATATATATATATATATACCGATTGGTTATTTTAATCTCAGCCGTAGGATTACATAGGAAAGTGGAACTGACTAAAACGATCTCATCAGAAGGTTGGAGTAAAGCATCCGTTCGGCTGGCAAAACATTCGTAAAGAAGGGATTACACGAAAACTGATGTTCTACTTGACTCATTCCCCACACGTGAACATGGTTGAGAAGAAATCAGATAGCATTTAAAGTGTCCTATATTTCGTACCTCCGAAATGAGATTGTACGATGTGGCGGTTGTACTTTCCATCTTTACGTGGCATATCTATTGCGTCTAGCAACCGATCTATAAATATCTATTGTAATTGTGGCCAATGCACGTTCTTTCCACATTCTTTCCAGCCTTACGTGGCTTGGCAACCGATCTATTACATCGGGGTCCACCTTTACGGCAGTAATTCTCTCTATTGACAGGCATTCATGTTTATCAGGCGGGAACTGATATAATGGAGCCGGTGAAGACACATGCAGTGTGTAAACCACATGAAAAGTAAATGCCCATGATGTGCCGGTTCTTTCCAGCCTTACGTGGCTTGGCACCCGATCTTTTACATCAGGCACCATCGTTACAAAAGTAATCCTCTCTATTGATAGGGAATCATGTTTATCAGTCGGCAACTGCTATAATGGAACCGTTGCAAGACACAAGCGGTGTGTAAACCAGATGGAAAGTAAATGCACATGATGTGTCCGTTCTTCCTAGCCTTACATGACTTGGCACCCGATCTTTTACATCGGGCTCCACCTTACGGTAGTAATCCTCTCTATTGACAGGGATTCATGTTTATCAGGCGGCAAATGATATAATGGATCCGGTGCAAGGACCAAGCGGTGTGTAACACACATTGAACATTAATGCCCATAATGTGCCCTTTCTTTCCAGCCTTACGTGGCTTGGTATCCGATCTTCGACATCGGGCTCTACCTTTACGGTAGTAATTCTCTCTATTGACATGGATTCATGTTTATCAGGCGGGAACTGATAGAATGGATCCGGTGTAAGACACAAGCGAAGTGTAAACCACATGACGACAGCAAATGCCCATGATGTGCCCTTTCTTTCCAACCTTACGTGGCTTGGCATGTCACCCGATCTTTGACATCGGGCTCCACCTTTACGGCAGTAATTCTCTCTATTGACAGTGATTCATGTTTATCAGGCGGAAACTGATATAATCGATCTGGTGCAAGACACAAGCGGTGTGTAAACCACATGAAGATAGTAAATGCCCATGATGTGCTCGTCCTTTCCAGCCTTACGTGCCTTGGCACCCGATCTTTTACATCAGGCTCCACCTTTACGGCAGCAATCCTCTCTATTGACAGGGGATCATATTTATTAGGTGGCAACTTATATAATGGATCCGATGCAAAGTCCAAGCGGTGTGTAACCCACGTGGAACATACATGACCATGATGTGCCCTTTTTTCCAGCCTTACGTGTCTTGGCACCTGATCTTTGACATCGGGCTCCACCTTTACGGCATTAATTCTCTCTATTGACAGGGATTCATGTTTATCAGGCAGGAACTGATATAATGGATCCGATGCAAAACACAAGCGGTGTGTAAACCACATGACGATAGTAAATGCCCATGATGTACCTTTTCTTTCCAGCCTTACGTGGCTTGGCACCCAATCTTTGACATCGAGCTCCACCTTTACGGCAGTAATTCTCTCTATTGACAGGAATTCATGTTTATAAGGCGGGAACTGATATAAGGGATCCGATGCAAGACACAAGCGGTGTGTAAACCACATGACAATAGTAAATTCCCATGATGTGCTCGTTCTTTCCAGCCTTACATGGATTGGCACCCGATCTTTTACATTGAGCTCCACCTTTACGACAGTAATCCTCTCTATTGACAGGGAATCATGTTTATCCGTTGGCAACTGCTATAATGGAGCCGGCGCAAGACACAAGCGGTTTGTAAACCACATGGAAAGTAAATGCCCATGATGTGCCCGTTCTTTCCAGCCTTACGTGGCTTGGCAACCGATCTTTTATATCGGGCTCAACCTTTACGGCAGTAATCCTCTCTATTGACAGGGAATCATGTTTATCAGGCGGCCACTGATATAATGGATCCGGTGCATGGCCCAAGCAGTGTGTAACCCACATGAAACGTAAATGCCCATGTGATGCCCCTCCTTTTCAGCCTTACGTGGCTTGGCACCCGATCTTTTACATCGGGCTCCACCTTTACTGCAGTAATCCTCTCTATTGACAGGGAATCATGTTTATCAGTCGGCAACTGATATAATGGATCCGGTGCAAAACACAAGCGGTGTGTAAACCACATGATGATAGTAAATGACCATGATGTGCCCATTCTTTCCAGCCTTACGTGGCTTGGCACCCGATCTTTTACATCGGGCTCCACCATTACGGCTGTAATCCTCTCTATTGACAGGTAATCATGTTTATCTGTCGGTAACTGCTATAATGGAGCCGGTGCAAGACAAAATCCGTGTGTAAACCACATGGAAAGTAAATGACCATGATGTGCCCGTTCTTTCCAGCCTTACGTGGCTTGTCACCTGATCTTTTACATCGGACTCCACCTTTACAGCAGTAATCCTCTCTATTGACATGGAATCATGTTTATCAGGTGACAACCAATATAATGGATCCAGTGCAAGGCCCACGCGGTATGTAACCCACATGGAACGTAAATGCCCATGCGGTGCACTTTCTTTCCAAATTGACGTGGCTTGGCACCCGATTTATGACATCGGGCTCCACCTTTACAGCAGTAATTACCTCTATTGACAGGGATTCTTGTTTATCAGGCGGGAACTGATATAATGGATCTGTTGCGTGACACAAAAGTTGTGTAAACCACATGACGATAGTAATTGCCCATGATGTGCCATTTCTTTCCTGCCTTACGTGGCTTGTCACCCGATCTTGGACATCGGGCTACACCTTTACGGTTGTAACTCTCTCTATTGACAATGATTCATGTTTACCAGGTGGGAACTGATATAATGGATCCGGTGCAAGACACAAGTGGTGCGTAAACCAGATGAAAATAGTGAATGCCCATGATGTGCACATTCTTTCCAGCCTTACGTGGCTTGGCACCCGATCATTTACATCGGGCTCCACCTTTACGGCGGTAATCCTCTCTATTGACAGGGAATCACGTTTATCAGTCGGCAACTACTATAATGGAGTCGGTGCTAGACACAAGCGGTGTGTAAACCACATGAAAAGTAAATGCCCATGATGTGCCTGTTCTTTCCTGCCTTACGTGGCTTGGCACCCGATCGTTTATATCGGGCTTCACCTTTACTGCAGTAATCCTCTGTATTGACATGGAATTATGTTTATCAGACAGTAACTGATATAATGGATCCGTTGCAAGACCTAAGCGGTGTGTAACCCACATGGAAAATAAATTCCCATGCAGTGCCCTTTCTTTCCAGCCTTACATGACTTGGCACCTGATCTTTGACATCGGGCTCCACATTTACGGCAGTAATCGTCTCTATTGACAGGGAATCATGTTTATCAGTCGGCAACTGATATAATGGATCCGGTGCAAGATACAAGCGGTGTGTAAACCACATGATGAAAGTAAATACACATGCGGTGCCCTTTCTTTCCAGCCTTACATGGCTTGGCACCCGATCTTTTACATCGGGCTCCACCTTTACCGCAGTAATCCTCTCTATTGACAGGGAATCATGTTTATCAGTCGGCAACTGCTATAATGGAGCTGGTGCAAGACACAAGCGGTGTGTAAACCACATGAAAAGTAAATGCCCATGATGAGCCCGTTCTTTCCAGCCTTACGTGGCTTGGCACCAGATCTTTTACATCGGGCTCCACCTTTACTGCATTAATCCTCTCTATTGACAGGGAATCGTGTTTTTCAGGCGGCAACCGATATAATGGATCCGGTGCACAGCTGAAGAGGTGTGTAAACCACATGGAAAGCAAATGCCCATGATGTGCCCGTTCTTTCCAGCCTTACGTGCCTTGGCACCAGATCTTTTACATCGGGCTCCACCTTTACTACAGTAATCCTCTCTATTGACATGGAATCTAGTTTTTCAGGCGGTAACCGATATAATGGATCCGGTGCAAGGCCCAAGCGGTGTGTAACCCACATGGAACATAAATGCCCATGCGGTGCACTTTCTTTCCAACCTTACGTGGCTTGGCACCCGATTTTTGACATCGGGCTCCACCTTTACTGCAGTAATTCTCTCTATTGACAGGGATTCTTGTTTATCAAGCGGGAACTGATATAATGGATCCGTTGCAAGACACAAGAGGTGTGTAAACCATATGACGATAGTAAATGCCCATGATGTGCCCTTTCTTTCCAGCCTTACGTGGCTTGGCACTCGATCTTTGACATCGGGCTCCACCTTTACGGCGGTAATTCTCTCTATTGACAGTGATTCATGTTTATCAGGTGGGAACTGATATAATGGATCCGGTGCAAGATACAAGCGGTGTGTAAACCACATTAAGATAGTACATGCATATGATGTGCTCGTTCTTTCCAGCCTTACGTGGCTTGGCACCCGATCTTTTACATCGGGCTCCACCTTTACGGAAGTAATCCTCACTATTGACAGGGAATCATATTTATTAGGCGGCAACTTATATAATGGATCCGGCAAGGTCCAAGCGGTGTGTTACCCCCATGGAACGAAAATGCCCAAGCTCTGCCCATTCTTTCTAGCCTTACGTGGCTTGGCACCCGATCTTTGACATCGGGCTCCACCTTTACGGCAGTAATTCTCTCTATTGACAGGGATTAATGTTTATCAGGCGGGAACTGATATAATGGATCCGGTGCAAGACACAGGCGGTGTGTAAACCACATGAAGATAGTAAATGCCCATGATGTGCTCTTTCTTTCCATCCGTACGTGGCTTGGCACCCGATCTTTGACATCGGGCTCCACCTTTACTGTACTAATCCTCTCTATTGACAAGGAATCATGTTTATCAGGCGACAACTTATATAAAGGATCCGGTGCAAGGTCCAAGCGGTGTGTAACCCACGTGGAACATAAATGCTCATGTTGTGCCCTTTTTTCCAGCCTTACGTGGCTTGGCACCCCATATTTGACATCGAGCTCTACCTTTACGGCAGTAATTCTCTCTATTGACATGGATTCATGTTTATCAGGCAGGAACTGATATAATGGATCCGGTGCAAGACACAAGCGGTGTGTAAACCACATGACGATAGTAAATACCCATGATGTGCCGTTTCTTTCCAGCCTTACGTGGCTTGGCACCCAATCTTTGACATCGAGCTCCACCTTAACGGTAGTAATTCTCTCTATTGACATGAATTCATGTTTATAAGGCGGGAACTGATATAAGGGATCCGGTGCAAGACACAAGCGGTGTGTAAACCACATAACGATAGTAAATGCCCATGATGTGCCTGTTCTTTCCAGCCTTACGTGGATTGGCACCCGATCTATTACATCGAGCTCCACCTTTACGACTGTAATCCTCTCTATTGACAGGGAATCATGTTTATCCGTTGGCAACTGCTATAATGGAGCCAGTGCAAGACACAAGCGGTGTGTAAACCAAATGGAAAGTAAATGCCCATGATGTGCCCGTTCTTTCCAGCCTTATGTGGCTTGGCAACTGATCTTTTTCATCGGGCTCCATCTTTACGGCAGTAATCCTCTCTATTGATAGGGAATCACGTTTATCAGGCGTCAACTGATATAATGGATCCGGTGCATGGCCCAAGCAGTGTGTAACCCACATGAAACGTAACTTCCCATGCGGTGCCCTTTCTTTCCAGCCTTACGTGGCTTGGCACCTGATCTTTTACATCGGGCTCCACCTTTACGGCAGTAATCGTCTCTATTGACATGGAATCATGTTTATCAGTCGGCAACTGATATAATGGCTCCGGTGCAAGACACAAGCGGTGTGTAAACCACATGACGATAGTAAATGCCCATGATGTGCCCATTATTTCCAGCCTTACGTGGCTTGGCACCCGATCTTTTACATCGGGCTCTACCTTTACGGCAGTACTCCTCTCTATTGACAGGTAATCATGTTTATCTGTCGGTAACTGCTATAATGATGCCGGTGCAAGACACAAGCGGTTTGTAAACCACATGGAAAGTAAATGCCCATGATGTGCCCGTTCTTTCCAGCCTTACATGGCTTGGCACCTGATCTTTTATATCGGGCTCCACCTTTACGGCAGTAATCCTCTCTATTGACATGGAATCATGTTTATCAAGCGACAACCGATATAATGGATCCGGTGCAAGGCCCAAACGGTGTGTAACCCACAGGGAACGTAAATGCCCATGCAGTGCACTTTCTTTCCAACCTTACGTGGCTTGGCACCCGATTTTTGACATCGGGCTCCACCTTTACGGCAGCAATTCTCTCTATTGACAGGGATTCTTGTTTATCAGGCGGGAACTGATATAATGGATCCGTTGCAAGACACAAGAGGTGTGCAAACCACATGACGATAGTAAATGCCCATGATGTGCCTTTTCTTTCCAGCCTTACGTGGCTTGGCACCTGATCTTTGACATCGGGCTCCATCTTTACGGCTGTAACTCTCTCTATTCACAGTGATTCAGGTTTACCAGGCGGGAACTGATATAATGGATCCGGTGCAAGACACAAGCGATGCGTAAACCAGATGACTATAGTGAATGCACATGATGTGCCCGTTCTTTTCAGCCTTACGTGGCTTGGCACCCGATCGTCTACATCGGGCTCCACCGTTACGGTAGTAATCCTCTCTATTGACAGGGAATCACGTTTATCAGTCGGCAATTACTATAATGGAGCCAGTGCAAGACACAAGCGGTGTGTAAACCACATGAAAAGTAAATGCCCATGTCACGCCCCACTTCCCTAAAATGGAGGCGAGACGTGAAAAGGTCCGCACGAGAGTGGAGCTGTGAAGCCCCAAACCCGATAAGCGTCAATAAAACATAAGCAGGTCCTGTAACCACAAACGGAACAACAATAATAACACAAGGAGAGACAGAAATAAAATCTCATATCTCATAATTTTTCCAACATGAAAATTAAGTTCAACATCCAGAAAAGCCACCAGGCTAAAAGAAAGAGTCTAAAGGCCCAGAACAAGGCCAACAAAAGGAACAACGTAACAAAGTATAGGTGCCACGCACCGACAACTAAACAGCAGTCTAAACAAAAGGGAAAGATCAACGAAGACACTAGGAATGGTCCCCAGTGTCCACGTACTCCTCGCCAAACACAGACTCGGGCTCGGCGTCAGCAAACACCTCGTCCTCTACAATGTACTCAGGCTCAGGATCTAACATGTGTCACCCAAAAGAGTAAAGAGGCAATGTCAGCAAGTCTAAAAGACTTGGGCAAGGAAACTGAAAGTAAGGCAAACTAACAACCTAGCAGTTATAGTATGCATGACATGGCAGTTATAACATGAGTGCACAAGCAAGTCATGGTGAAACAATAAGTACAAGAGAACAATTATCGGGACAAGTCAAGAGTAGCCAAGCTACTAACAATCTCAATCTTTTCACTAGTCACGTTTCAAGTTGTTTGTAGATGTTTACGCCTTACAGCTGAATGGTTTGGCATTCATGCTGATTGACCGCTTAACACTGCCCCAAAACCCAGAGTTTACGCCTTACCACTGCAGTTACTGATCGGGCAGACTCCCAGTTGATTGGCCGCTTAACTCTTACCCCCAATACCCACATGTGAACGAGCCAGGGTCCCTGTACGCGAGCTCAGTAAATGAGCCAGGGTTGCCCCGCACAAGAGCTCGTTTCCTGGATCACAACCAGGAGCGTATTCCATTTGGCATAGGGGTGCACCTAGCCTCAATCATTTCACAAGATGTAGCGGAGCTACGCAATCACGGGAACACTTAAAGAATGCAATGACATGACAATTAATTCGCGTACCATTAATGGAAATTAAACATGAAATGATAGTTGTGCAACCTGATAAATGTCGGATCTAGCTTCGTTGTCAAGCTAGTTCCTAAATTTGCGCCTAGGCGAGTATCATTTCGTCGCCTAGTCTCTTTTACGCCTACAACAAGCAAATGGCCTTAGACATGGCCCAAAACCCTAAGTGGCAAGTTTCACTTGCCTAGCACCGAGGATGACGATCACGAAGGTTCGTCTCACGGACGCTAATCTATGGGGAAGTCGCTGTTATGGAGAAACAATCATCAAAACAACATTCATTTCATTAAAGTTTCACAAATGTCAATGCGGGTCATGCTAAAACTAAAGAATCAAGTATTACCGTGAAGAAGCGGAGGAACGATGCCGAGAAACCACGGCAACGGAAGAACGATCCGGCTCAGATCTGGAAATGAGGGAAAATCTGGAGAAATAGGTTTTGATATGGATTTTGGGGGTTTGATGAAGGTTTGAGGAAGATGAGAGGTAGAATGTGTTAAGTGAGGGTTTGGATGATGGATTTTGGGCTTGGGATGAAGGAATAAGGGTTTGAGGTAGTAGGGGGCTCAATGGGGGATAATTTAGGTTTAGAGTTGAAGAAGAAGAAGAAGAAAACGTTTGGAGGGGTATTTATAGAGTTTGGTGGCGGCTAGGGCAAAACTAGGGGTTCCTGTACTGTTTAGTCGGTCAAAGAACAACCACTGACCGAATAGTTTGCGAACTAGTCGGTCGGTTGACCAACGCAGACCGACTAAGTGTAAACAGTAACCCAAGACGAAAACCTGAACTAAGAGTTAGTCGGTCAAAGAACAACTACTGACCGACTAGTTTGACATCTAGTCGGTCGATGAACGTTCTTAGACCGACTAAAAGTGAACAGTACTCGACTGTACAAAAGAACTAAGAATTAGTCGGTCTGAGTACAAAACTTAACTGACTAGTTTAACAACTAGTCGGTCGAGGGATGAACTTAGACTGACTAAGAATGAACAGTAACTGGTACCAAAAATAGTTAATGAGTTAGTCGGTTAAAGAAGCATTGCTGACCAACTAGTTTGCAATCTAGTCGGTCAACCAACGTTCTTAGACAGACTAACGATAAACAGTAACCCTGAACATTTAACAAAGCCAACTAGTCGGTTCAAGAAGGTTTTCCGACCAAATGGATCGTCATCTAGTCGGTCGGTGCCCCTTCTTACACCGGCTAATGTGCACCAAAAGTTCCGAAATGGAGCGTGAAGCTCCGGGATCGATTCCTAAGACTCCTAGGCTTGATCTAACAATAAGATATGACCGATATGAAGCCTATCAAAAATGACTTACTTCAAAATCGACGATCAATGGAAGAAGCTAGGAAAACGCGACGAAACGATCGAAAATAAAGCCACGGAGACGAAAACCACACATAAGGAAAAAATCCACCAAAACATATAATGTAATATAATAAATCCAGATACATGAAAACCAGTCGTTACATCCTCCCCAACTTAAGAAAAATTCCGTCCTCGGAATTTCCCAACACTCACGTGTCTGGGAACAAAAGTGGGAAACGCTCTCGCATCTCATCCTCATTCTCCCAAGTAGACTCTCCAGGCGAGCCGTGTCGCCACATCACCCTCACAAGATTGACAACCTTGTTCCGAAGTGACTTCTGACGCCTGTCCAGAATCTGCACTGGCTGCTGGTCATACGTCATATCGGGGCGAACGGTAATCTCCGAGAAATCCACAGCATGAGACGGATCGCTAATGTATCGACGAAGTTGCGACACATGGATAACATCGTGAACTCCTTCCAAAGATGGTGGCAAGGCTAAGCGGTAAGCTACCTCGCCAACCCTCTCCAGAATATCAAACGGTCCAATGTATCGCGGGCTCAACTTCCCTCACTTCCCAAAGCGAATCACACCACGATTCGGGGAAATCCTCAAGAACACATGGTCGCCCGGCTGAAACTCCAAAGGACGATGTTTAGCATCCGCCCAATGCTTAAAACGGTCCTGAGCAATTCTCAACCTCTCCCGAATGTTCCTGACAATATCCACGGCCTCCACGATCATCTTAGGTCCCAACAGCTCACAATCACCAACGTCATCCCAACTCAATGGCGATCGACATTTCCTCCCATAAAGAGCGCCGAAAGGCGCCATGCCAATACTCGCCTGGAAGCTGTTGTTGTAAGAAAACTCCACCAGATGTAGATGGTCCTCCCACGAACCCTTAAAATCCAACATGCACGCCCTCAGCATGTCCTCCAAGATCTGAATAGTCCTCTCAAACTGGCCATCCGTCTGCGGATGGTACGCCGTGCTGAAACTCAGACGCGTACCCAAACTCTTCTACAAACTCTGCCAGAACTGAGATGTGAACCTCGTGTCTCTGTCCGACACGATACTCACGGGGACTCCGTGAAGTCGTACGACCTCCTGCACGATTCACGTTACATCACTATCCAAACTAGGAAAAGAAAATAAAAACGGAGAGTAAAAGAATTTACCTCCATATATCTGCTCACTAGCGCCTCAGTGGACTGTCACACTCGGAATGGAATAAAGTGCGCGGATTTGGTCAATCGAT
>JAULAV010001667.1:0-98863 GCA_030789695.1 Scilla litardierei | reverse complement strand
TACTGGATTTAGATACACCTGAGCATAGGCGGATCCAAGATCTGGAGTGGGGCAGGTAGCTGCTCTAACTGCTCCTTCTGTGGCTCCGCTAGAAGCGTTGTGCCACGTGTGCCAATGGACCCAAGCAATGCACCTCCAAGCATCCCTCGTAGGTGTCCACCTGTGACCTGCAAAGGACGAGGTGCATTAGTCCATGGCAAGAAATTATTTCCCAAAATAAATGTATCCCAGAGATAGTCGCCGGTAAATGATGGTAAAATATATGAAATGTGGCGAACACTCCCTGGAAATGGTATGATATCCTCTGTGCTAGCGACGATCAAATCTCCGCTCTCCATGTGAAGTTGCTCTCCAGGTGGTGACACATCACAGTATACCTCAAGGGAAGTCGATCCTGTGTCCTGTGAGAGATATGGTGTGTCAAATATATATGAGTCGAAAGAAATAGGACGTGAAAAGCGAGACTCAAATGTGGAGTGAGAGTGAGTATGAAAATCTCCCCGAATAGGGGCAATATGCTCAAGTAGATGCTCAGCCCCAGAAGAAGTGGAGCGTGACGGTAGAGGTAGATGTGGCTCGGGCTCCATGAAGTGGATGATCGTATCCAAGCCCTCATGCACATCCTCCTCGACGATATGCTCATGCTCCTCCATCTGCCCGATGTCCTGAATGACATCCTCATGGTTGACCACCGACCAAGGAGGAAGCTGTGACAGAGATGGCTCTTGAGGTGGATGTGGAGCGGACCCCTCATATGTGGTCGTGGTGTCCTCGTCCTCACGCACATCCTCCTCGCCCTTTTGCATAAGCTCTGTAAACTCCTCGGTCCTCTCATAGGACTCATGTGGGGTATCTAAATCAAGACAAGAAGTCTCTCCCACAGATCCTAGGTAAATCTCCCCATCCTCACTATCATCATCAAAAAATGCTTCGTCATCCAAGTGGTAGTGATGGAAAAATGGGGGATCGGCATGAGATGTGTCTATGGTGGCCGACGGCATGGTAGTCTCAACCATGAAAGTAGGTATATCCTCTCCTTCATCCCCTCTCCTCGGTGTAGGCTCGGTGATTGGTACCATCAAGTTTTGTAACATTTGGCCTTGGTTAAACATGGCACTTTCAAGGAGAGACACGAGGCTTGATTCTTCTTGTATTTGTGGAGGGGTATAAGGTTGAGGAAATAGATGGGAGGTGTTTGGGCTAAGGTTGTGGGAAAATATATGGCCTTGGAGTGGGGGGAGGCCCTCAAGGCAATCATAATACACGTGCCCCGCCATCCCACAAGTCTCACAAACCAAAAATGAATAGGGATTGTAGCCTCTCATCTGAGCATCGAAATTTGATCTCCACATGGTTACACCAAAGATACCTGGACAACAAAAATAAGAAAACTAGAGAGGAGCGTCAATAGCACAAGAAAATAACAAAAAGATAATATAATGGTGGGGAAAAATTTCTTGGTTATTGAATATATTTTTTTTTTTTATATAAAAAGAAAAAGAAATTTTTGTGTTTTTATGCGTAGACTAACGAACCCAAGCTAAGCTAATATCAAACCGAACGCCTCCCCGGCAACGGCGCCAAAAACTTGACCGGCGCCCCGTTTACGGTATGGGCGCGGTGTCGTTTTACCGCAAGTGCACGGTTAGTGTAGGGTGCGGGTTTATCGAACACAGGGAGGTGGATGGCTTGAGTGGCTACTAGCCTCGCCTAGGTCGCGTGCTAGCTACGCGGATGATAAGGGTGAAGTGTAGAAATATCGAGAAGAAACGAAAAAGACACGAAATGAATCCCCGCTAACACGGGCTAGAGCATTCATGACACTTTGCATTTGACTTGATCCAGGGTGAGACATTGCCCCAAAAGGTGGTACCTAGCGTCCATGGCCCGATATTCCGGTCGGTGCCAAGCACGCTAGGCCTACCCGGTTCCGGACGGTGGGCACTCCCGTGTCCATAAACACCTTCCGCAACCGGGAGCATTAAGGCCACAATGATATCTCCCAACACTTCGTCCAAGCCGCTCCCGCGCGCGAGGACTCGATGTCTACGCTGGGGGCGTGAGCTATGGCTAGGGAGTCAACCGCCAAGTTTATTCCCCCTCGGCCCGACGGTCAAGGGCGGTCTTTTTCCCGCCGATGACAATGAAACACCCCCGCGTAACCCTAATGGCCAAATAGGTCAAATGTGATTTCTAGCAATACATCGAAGCGGATCTTGACAGAACAAGCACCGGGCCCCAATCCCCAACACATCTAGTGTGTTGCCGTACGAATTGGACCCAGATTGCTAGAAATCCCCATTGACACATTTCATCGAACACGTGCCATGCAATCAAGTCTAATGTAAATTCCCAAGCAACAATCCTACCCTAACCCGTATTAGGGTTCATCAATACTACTCCATGATGAAAGACATATAAACAAACAACACAAAACACACACAAACATTCATCATGAAGCAAAAGAAATACAACACAAAAAATGGAGAACAAGAGAAAGAAATACTTATCTTGAGTGAATCGTTGATCCCTTACAAGACTTATTGAACAAAATACCTAATCTAAAACTAACCTAGAACTCCCAAGAGAAGGGGGGCAAAAGCCCTAAAAAACTGAGAAGAGCCTTCCTTTCAGTCGTCCAACTTCGAGTATTTATAGCCCCACTTCGAAACCCTAGTGGTTCGGGTCCAAACCCGCAGGAAAAGCGCCACCCGATCGGTTGACAAGTCAACCGATCGGGTGATCTGTTACAAATAGCAAACAGAAAACGGCGGAGCTTCACCCGGTCAGATGAACTGGTCGGTTGAGTTTTTGGGGTGACCGGTTGGATCTTGGAGCTGTCGGGTGAAGCGATCGGTTGGACGCCCGTGTCTTCAGCTCATCTTCTTCAGCTACAGATGAACCGATCGGGTGAGAGTCACCCGATCGGTTGGCGCTTTGCTTCGAGAAAACAGAGAACAGCCCCCGCTGAACCGGTCAGCGAACCGGTCGGGTGACTTCTTTGTGAGCTGCGGCAGAGACCGGGTGGTGCACGCGTGCATCACCCGATCGGTTGGAGATAACCAACCGACCGGGTGAGGGGCTGAAAGATGAATTCTTTGGCGTTTGACCCCCTGGATCACGCGTGACTCCTCCCGTTGCTCCGGGGACTTGAGATATCATCGTTAAACGTCCCATACACGGTCAATCTCCTGCAAACACGGATAAACTAAGAAAAGTGAAAGAAAACGGGAAAATACACGAAAACGGATAAGAGATGGCGGAAAAACACGAAGAAACAGAAAAGAAAACGTGCGTGAATATATGAAATATAAACGCACGTCAAGCTTAGAATCACAGTGTACCAGATATACAATTTTTTCTCAGTGCGCACGCCGGTCACAACTTTTACCTGATGTGTATGGATGAATCTGATTTGTCAGTGTATTTCATTGGAGTCATTTTCTACAGCAGTCACATAGCCTCTACATGCGTCGACATTGTTACGTATAGAGTTTTCCTTTAAACGAACTTGGTCTATTGGACTTATGCCATAAATTCAAGAAGACCAATCGTCAAGGAGACCAAGATTCAAGAATACGAAGATGTAGAAATCACTTCATGCAACATAAATACCACCTTTAATGCAGTATACCATAGGTCTTCATTAACATACCAAAGCACACAATTATTCAACCAACTCTTAGCATTCTTCTTTATGGCCTTTGTGCGCAGTGAGCAAATTTTTAATGCTGTAAAATAAATTTCTCAAAGCACACAACTGGCAAAGTTACGCCAGTCGTGCGAATTTAGCAATTTTGTATCCCATAACATAATGTTCAACCCGCACAACAAGCAAACCCATTATGGCGGGTTGAGTTCCCGTTGTGCAGAAATCCTATAAATTTTGTACACAAATCCCAAAAATTTCAGTATATACTTACATTATAAGCTCGGACACTACATTAGCACAAAATTATACATTCAATCACCTGATGATATAGGCTATACAGTGGGATATTTGCCTACATCTTTACTGAATAATTTCTCGAATTGTCACATCCTCTCTTCAAGGCCTTCCTCCCATCCTTTGGCCGCAGGAAGGTGGTTATCCTTCCAATGCCATATTACCGGTGGGATCGGGCTTCTATCTTTAAGTTGAATCTTTACAAAGTGATTATTATTTACAAAACCTATGGTGAAGGGACCACGTTTCGTACCTTGGTCTGGTCCTGATCTTAACGGAAAAAATGAATGACAGTGTTGCATTGACAGCAGATGTATTACAAAGTTATAACAACTTGAGATTATATGTCCAACTTCTGGGAATGTCCTCCAATATTGCTTCGGGGAGTGGTCATCCATATAGTTAATTGAGTCTTTCTGTTCTTGTGCAATTTTCTCCCCCATCACCTTTCTGTACACATCATAGTGGTCACGCAGCTCTTTAAGCAAGTGTCTTCTGACCACCATCCACTGGTCCTCTCCCATGCCTAGATGTGAAGATAAAGCCCTGTAACCACAGTTCACATCTGCCTTCACATCTGTGATGTTGGATATATATTTGGTGATTGCAACGGGGAATCACTCAATATAAAGTATGCCTCCTTCAACGGCTCTATGTCATTAGCTGCATAATTTGCTGCTGCAAATGAAGCTGTAGCAAAAACGACAGAGATACTCCCAGATGGCACGGATTTGATAGTTGGTTTCTTTCTAGCATGTTGAGGAGGAATTGGAGCAGACGTATTTTTGAGCATTTGGAAACGTCTCGGTTAGACACGTCCGACGCTTTCTTGTTTCGATGAGACTTCAATTGGAATTGGAGCAGAGCAACTAACCCCATCGGCTAAGACATGATCAAAATGAGCTGGTTCAATGGGGATGGATGTATCTGCATTTGTCAAATTATTATCCCTTTTCTTATTCCATTGAACATGACATTAACTTGCGGCTCTGTAATCAGATTTGTCGCCGGGGTAGCTAGCTCCTTCAACTTAATTATCAACTCCTGCTTCCTCGTCCCATCAAGTTGAACATAGAGCTTGTGTATGCGCTCTAATTCAACATGTATAAGCCCATCTTCTTCAGACATCAATTCCGTCTTAGCCTCCATGTCTAACTGCTTCCAATGAGCATTTACGGCATCTAAGGGAATGTGGCGATTTTCCCTTGTGAATTTGCTAATCGTATTGGCACATGGTACTCCATAAATCATTCTTGCTAAACAATCACCAGCACATTGGTCCGTTTCCATAGAGTCAAATTTATCAGCTTCCACAGAAATTATCTTCAACGCCGCAGCGGATGTAAATACTATCAACTCCCTGAATAAGAACCCATGCACATTATGTTGCAAGATGATCTTAGATTTCTCGAATGAGGCCTTGATCTTGATATGCTGCCCCACTAATGATTCATGTATGGTTGGCCAAGAAGCGTAGAAACTGCAGGCCGATGAACCCAATGCCTTTTAAAGCTTAAAATGTTCAGTCTGGGCTCTTCTGGCATGCGCTCTGTTGGTACTGACATTTCCAAAGTTCAGATTGATGTCTGTCCATACAGAAATAAACTTCTCCTTGTACTTGTCCAGCCAAGATGTCTTCACATAGCTCACGGCCCTTGTGTAATCTTTGTACTCTGTCTCAAATGCCTTCAGTTTTGCAACATACTCCTCCTCCTTGCATGCCCCCACCAATAAATTCCAGCTAGAGATGAAACCTAACCATTTTTCTTGATCTTCAAAAGAGGGCTGGAAATTTTTGGAAATATTTTTGGATTTGTGCATTCTACATAATTGGTGCACCGCAGATGGAAATACATGGACAATGGCATTCATAAGTGCTGGCTCCAGTGCTGTCAAAATTACACGTGGTATCATGTATCCATGTAGCAATGAGCTCAACTTCTCCAAGGCCCACAAGTAGTTATCCTCACGTATGGACTCCGTGTAACAAAATGCAGCTGCGAACTGAATATCTGTGGACGTCAACCCATACATCTCCATCAAATAGTGGCATGTTGCGGTTGGTCTTTAACGCGCAGTCCATAACCAGAATCTCTGGAAATTTTTGTAATAAATCAACCGATTGCGGATGTGCCCAAAATATATTCATCACTGCATTTGTTTCTTCGTCCACTTCATGAAACACAATGTAATTACCCTGTGTCACTATATTAATGAGTAGCTGCATCTCTGCTCTCCAGGCCATTTCCCCTGCCTTCATCCTCTGTCTGGTTTTATATATAGTGTTGATTGTGGTAGATGTTGCATTATCATTTTCCTTCGGGTATTTCAAGATTTCCCTTGGCCTAAGCAATATATTTGACAAGTCTTTCACTGTGGCCATCTCCCCCCTCCTAACCTCATCTCATCTTGATGTCGCTCGATGTACATTGCAGGTTTATGGTTGTGATTGCCACGTACAACTGTCAAAATCCACTTATCTGTTGCCACACCATTAGCCCTCAAGTAGAAGGGACATGAACGCTTCTTGCTTCAAGTTGATTTTTTGGCCGATATATCCGGCCTGTGTGGCCGATATGTCCCTCTTCTTTCACAATAAAAATAATAAGTTGGGACCCTATTGCCTTTTGTACTCATATTTGATGATTTTGTAACAACCATATTCCCGGTTTTCACACCGACCGCTTTTACCCATTTACCAAGCTCTTCTATGCTGGTGAAAATTTTATTTGTTGTGAACTGATTTGTATAATCTTCATTAACCTCTGATCCTTCGACAATACGCTAAATTAAGTACCACATACCAACATAGTCACTAAATGTTTTCCTTTATTTTCTAGTAAATTAGTCAGTAACAAAGCGAAATAATTTCTAACCTTTGCTTCTTTGTCCGCTTCATCACAGACCCCCTCAATGTGTACCGAGTCCACCTCAATCTTCGTAATTTCTACACAATCATGTACCAAAAGTACATTGCAGCAATCAATTTCTGAAATTATTAATAAATACCTAATTAATTAATATCAATTAACGGCTTACCAACTTTACGATGCAATGCGTCCGCAGTCGACTATTTTAGGGCACCCCAACCCAATGACACAAATCTTTTGCTCTGCCTTAAGGATCTTCGTTTGATATAAGAAGGAACACTTATAGTATATATAGATCTCAGCAAATTAGAATAATTTATGTTGATCAAACCCTATCTCGTTAGCTTTTCGCGCCTTAGGTCACAAAACTGATCGCATATAAAAGCTGCATGATGCCTTTGTATATACGGATGAGTAAAAATATTGGTTCATATTGTAAATTATTCATCACGAACAATGGGATGGTAAAAATGTAAACGTTCTCCTCTATGAACCGTCTAGCTGTTTGCTCACTGCACACAACCACACAAAACTCAGAATTGCTCACCGCACACAACCACGCAAAACTCGGAATTGCTCACCGCACATAACCACTCAAAACTCGGAATTTCTCACCGCACAGGCGCACACAACCGCTCAAAACTCTGAATTTCTCACCGCACACAACCACTCAAAACTCGAAATTGCTCACTGCACACAACCACTCAAAACTCGTAATTGCTCACCGCACACAACTACTCAAAGCTCAGAATTGCCACCGCCCACAACCACTCAAAATTCAGAATTGCTCACCGCACACAACCATTTTGATCAAGTCCACGTGCACATGTGGACGGGTTATTTGCTAGTAATATTTCAAACTAGACTTGTTTACTCAACCAGCACAACGGGTAAATTATTGTAGACCCGATATGACCCGATGGAACCCGAAATTGCCCCAGGATACCTTATGCTCGCAGCGAATTAACAGCCAATTCCACAGATTGCTCATGGCGGAATATCAAACTGCAAGTTTTGTCAAAGATTTCTCAAGTCGCCCAGACCGAATTCCAAAAGATTTGATTTTTTATTTCATGTCTCGAAGGATACATCACTTAGTCAACTGCTGCGATCAAATAAAGAGTTGAATCGAGAGCAATCGATTTAGGGGGTTTGACCTAAATTTTTCGAAATCGACTCTTTGGTAAGTCTATACTTTTAAGTACAGTTTATTTGCCTTTCTTATTTTGATTTTACATGCATTCATCCACAGTTGACATTGATGGAGTTGGTACAAAAATCCAAGGTAATATTGATTTATCTTCTCGGCAATAATGCATTAAATCTTTGAGGATCAGGTTATGAATTGTTTGATACAGGATAATATGGATTTTACAAACGACTTTACCACCAATCAACTGTTCAAGGATAGAAAAGAGCTGTTTTAGTGGATACAGAACGTCGGCTTAAGAGAAGGGCATGTGATTGTTACACTTTTGGGGAGATTAAGTAAAACGGCCAAAGGGCATCATGCCGTGTACTTTGCATGTGAAAGAAGCGATGAGTATAGGGAACACCGAAAGCTAAAACAGGCCAACAGGCCTGTTAAAACCAAGAAGTGTTCATGTCCTTTCTCATTACGTGGTTATATGGTGGGCGTGGGGGTTGAGGAGTGGAAGTTAACAGTCGTTTGTGGCAGGCACAACCATGAAGCAGCTAAATATGTTGATGGCCATTCCGATGAAGGGACGTTACAGGGAATGGAGATGGAAACAGTACGTGACTTGTCAAATAGCAAGGTTCGGCCAGCTGAAATTTTGAAAGTACTGAAGGCAAATAAAAACTTCAGTGCAACCTCAATCAAAGCAATTTATAATGCACGACAACGGTGGAAGAAGGTTGGTATTGTAAAACAGTTGATGAAGTTAGCATTAGCTGATAAAATTGTGGGTGATGAGCATGTGAAGGCTGTGAATAACGAGGTGGAGGATCAGAAGGTGGGAGAGGATAAGAAGGTGGGGGAGGTGTTTTCGAAGAATGCAGTGCCTGCTGAGTTGTAGGAGGAGGATCATACTAGGAAGATGGGTGGGGAGGATGATAAGGTGGATCGTAATGAGGCAGAGTAGACTGCTGAGAAAGAGGAGGATGAGAATGCAGTGGCTAATGCCTTTGAGAAGGAGCATGAGGTTCTACGCCTGCAAATTTCTACACTGGTTGCGGTGAATGCTAAGCAGCATGCTGAGATGACGGATACGTCTACATTGAAGTATAATCCGGGTAAGGGAAGAAGTAGACCGTTGTGGAAACGTACAATAAAGAAGCCGAAACAATCAATTCCACATGATGATAGTGATGAGGACTTGGCTGCCGACATAATAATACCTTATTGGAACGCTTTTCCTGAGTGTCTACGACCCTTATAGTGCACGTCGTAGATGTGAAAGCAGATGGAAACTATGGGTATAGGGCTGTGGCAGCTCAATTGGACCTGGGTGAGGATGAATGAAGGCAGGTCAAATATGACTTGCGAGAAGAGATGCAGAACCACAACGGCTTGTATCGTCAACTTATGGGTACCGTGGAATTTAAAAAGAATGTAGTGGCACTGGGCCATTTGTTAGACCGTCCAAAGGCTAAATGGTGGATGCAGATGCCAGAAATGGCACATGTCATTGCCTTATGCTACGACTAAGTAGTACATATTCTTGCACCTCATCAGTGTGTGACATATTTTCCTTTAAGAACTCCTCCAGTACCCCAATCATCCAGACGCCACATAACATTGGGTCATGTGACTAATAATCACTTCGTTATTGTTAAACTTGCCCCAAATGGTCCTGTCCCTCCGACTTCAGGTATGTGGCTAAGATACCGTTCCGATGTGTCAGACGGATGGCCGGCTGCTTATGAGGATAGGATGCATCAATTCCAATCAATAGTATTTGGTCACGATATTGCAACCGTTGACGTTATTGAAATATTGTAGGATAAAACGTTGTATCATTTTAATATGGATTGTTTATTTCATATTGACAGATTGATAGCATGAAATTTTATCATGTCTGCTTAAATGTGCAAATGTTATCATCTGTATGCCGTGGTGTGGTGTATCGTATCTATAAGTTATGCTCAACGATAGACCTACTAATCAAGTTTGCCTCATACTAACTATTTGGTGAACTAGTACAAACTGATATATACTAGATTTTGTATGCTTAATAACACAAGCAATCTATCCAGTATTTCTTAAGGCTGTTAATTAATACAAATTATGATAGTTATAACGTTGATTTTATATTATTTTACTAGTATCAATAATTTTGTTAACATCGGCATAAGAATATGAGTAATCCAATAGAATATATATTAAAACCAAAATTCATGCACAATTGAGTGGGTTAAGGGGTAGTAAAATTACTCACCGCGCACAACGACATGTAAAACTAGTCAAGATTTGAACTGTTGTGCTCCTCTATTAAAAACCATGATATCGATAAAAATTTGCTCAGCTCGCTCAACATCCTACATTAGAATGCGTTTTTTGCGTTATGTAAAAAGGATTAGCGAGTGGTTGTATTACTCAGCACGCACAACCAGGCAAAATAGTTCTCAGCGTCGCAATTAATAACGATTACCATTACTGATGTCAATCCATGTAAGATTACTCAGCGTGCAAAACGGTTCAAATCGTGTTAAATTATAACCGTTGTGCGCGCTGAGTAAAATATGCAAACTAAACTACAGAATTTACTCGAAGCGCACAACGGGTTAAAATTTTTAACCGTTTTGACCCGTTAGGACCCTCTTTCACTCCTTGATAAATTCTGCTCACCGCTCACAGACATAACCTTCCACAGATTGCTCAAGGCGGAATATCAAACGGCAAGTTTTTCATAGATTGCTCAAGGCGCACAGACGGAAATTCCAAAGATTTGATTTTTATTACTGGGCTGGACAGATACATCACAGTGTCAACTACTGCGTTCAAACAAATTGGTGAACCAATAGCAATCGATTTAGGGGGTTTCAACCTAAATTTGTCGAAATCAAGATTTGGTAAGTATATACTGTTAAGTACATTTTATTTGATATTCTTATTACATTCTGTAGAAATAGAAGGAGAAATTTTTTGTTTTTACTTGCATGCAGATACAGTTGAGATCGATGGAAATGCTAAAAAATTCTGAGGTAATATTGATTTATCTTTTCGGCAATAATGAAACTAATTTCTGCTTCCCAGTCCAATTAGTTGTATGAATTGTTTGATACAGGTTTATGTGGATTATACAGCTGAATTTACACCGATGCAACTTTTTACTAGTAGAGAGGAGCTCTTTCAGTGGATAAAGAGCGTCGAGTGACATCAGGGGCATGTGATAGTTACCAGTGCGTCGAGTATGAGTAAAACGTCCAATAGGACTCATGTTGCTTACTATGCTTGTGCAAGAAGCGGGAACTGCAGGGGACACCGACCGGTAAAAAAGACCAACCGGCCAGTTAGAACCAAAAAGTGTGGATGTCTGTTCAAATTGCACGGTAATCAGGTGGGCGATGGCGGTGAGTGGAGTTTAACAGTCGTTAATGGCAGGCACAACCATCAAGCTGCTAATTATGTCGAGGGCCATTCTAACGACGGGAAGTTGCAGGGAAATGAGGTGGAAGTATTGCGAGACTTGGCAAATAGAAAGGTGCCCTGGTCAGCAAATTTGAAAGTCCTGAAGGAAACTAAATCCTTCAAGGAAACACCAATCAAATCAATTTATAATGCACGTAACCGATTACTACGGGGGCAGAGTGTGGGTATTGTAAACAAGTTGAAGGAGTTCACATCACCATGTAGAATTGTGGGGGATGAGCTTGTGAAGCATGTGGATAATGTTGAGGAGGAGCAAAAGGGGGATGAGGAGAAGGAGGATGTGGCTGAGGAGGCGACTGCAGTGGCTGCTTACTGGCAGGATGAGGCGGTGGATCGTAATATGATGGAGCAGACTACTGAGAAGGTGGCTCTTAGTGGGCAGGAGAAGAATGCTGAGGAGGAGGAGGAGGTTAATGCAACGGAGGAGAATGTGGAGCCGAGAGTGCACAATGTTTATGGGGAGGATGAGGCTGAGAATGCAGTGGCTGCTGAGTTGACTATAGAGGATTATGTTATTGGGGAGTTGATGGAGACGGAGGAGACGGTTGCTCTTAACGGAGAGGTGCAGAATACTGAGGAGGTGGTGGAGGATAATGCAGCGGCTGAGACTGTGGAGCCGAAGGTGTATGAGGAGAAGGCGAATGAGGAGGAGGATGATAATGAAGTGGCTTCTGATTTGATTGCTGAGGAGCATACTGGGAAGTTGGTGGATACGACGGGGATAGTGGAACATATTATGGATGACCAGACTGCTGAGATAGATGAGGGGGAGAATGCAGCTGGGGTGAATGAGGAGTCGAAGGTGGATGTGGCAAATGTGGAGGATGTGGAGGATGAGAAGATAGTGGATGCTGGGTTGATGCAAGCGGAACCTACGTTGGAGTTGGGGGAGACGGTGGACATGGTGGATAATAATGTGGATGCTCAGACTGCTAGGAGTGAGGAGGAGACGGCTGTGGCCATGTATTTTGATGGGCACAAGGAGATGGATGGCATGCTTAAAAAAATTTCTCCACTGATTTATGTGATTTCTGAGCAGCTTTCGGATGAGAGGAAGAAGCCTACAGTGACGAGGAAGCCTGTTAAGGCTCCACGGTTGCATTCGATTGTTGAGCATAAGGAGGTGGCGACGGAGAAGCCTAAATTGAAGAGAAGGCCTGTGAAGGAAAGTAGTAGGTGTGCAAAACTTCAAATAAAGAAGCAGAAACCTTCGCTTCCTCATGATGATTATGTTGATGATTTGCCTGACCAATACCGCATACCATTTGGTTGGATTTTCCTGCCTGTCTACAGCCCCTTATGGTGGCGTCGTAGACGTAGAAGCAGATGGCAACTGTGGGTACAGGGCTGTGACATTTCAATTGGGCTTAGATCAATCCGCATGGCTTCGTGTCAGACTGACTTGATCCATGAGATGCGGACATACAACGTCTTGTACAGGCGTGGTATGGGTGAGGTTGCATATAATGAGAATTTGGAGGCAGTGAACTATCTTACCGATGCACGTGTAGGACATGATAAATGGATGCAGATACCAGAAATGGCACATGTCATTGCCTCATGCTACAACTGTGTAGTACATATGCTTGCACCTAAGATGTGCGTGACATTTTTTCCATTGATAACTCCTCCAGTACCCCGAGCCTCTAGACGACACATAACATTGGGTCATGTGAAAAATAATCACTTTGTTCTCATTAAACTTGACCCAACTGGTGCCGTACCTCCGACTTCACTTGTGTGGACAAGAAAGAATGACGTTGTGGTCGAAGGATGGCCGGCTGGTTACGAGCGGAGGATGCCGTTATTCGGCACGATGTTAGAAGGTACGGATATTGCTACCGCTAATGATATTTAGTATTTGTAAGATATAACGTTTGATCAATGTAATAAGTTTTTTTTGTATACATATTGACCACTTTGTAGGATGAAATTTTATCTTGGCTTCTGAAATGTGCAAATGTCATCATCGATATGGATTGATGTTGTGTATCATTCCAATTACATCGAGTGCAACACTGCAGTAATATTTCTTTTTTTTGCGCTTTGACTAATTATGTCTTTACCTACAAAATTGCTCAACGCGCAAAACTGGCAATATTAGTGCCAGTTTTGCGCTCTGAGTATTTTTTAATAACATCAACCCTTGTTCCAAATTGTTATGCGATGAGAATGTATCATTGTTAGTGTGTCAAATAGTCCAAGTTAGAATAGGGTTATTGTATCATATATGTTATTGTCTTACAAAATTGCTTACCACAAACTCCCATTGATAAGTTTTGCATGTTGAGCGCCTTTATTAGACAATTTGTTAGTGGTTACTACAATTGCTCAGCAGTCCCCACAATCAGAACAAATAATTTTGACCGGTTCTGCGCGGTAAGCAATTTTGTTAGTGCAAAACAAAGCTCCTACTTGCCCACCCAATTTTATTTGCTGATATCTCCACATTAATTGATGCTCGCACAGTGCAAAATTTTAATGGTTAACATAATTGCTCAAAGCACACAACGTCGATATATTGGGACCTTTGGTCTACCTAAGAGACCCCTTGAGTCTGCAGGGTAGTGCTGGTGAATATACAGAGCAGTGGTCGTGAATATACATCGGATTGCTACCAGCCAGATGTTCTGCTCAATAATGATTAATGCCTGCCTAAGTTGTGCGCGTTGGGATAAACTGATAGCCACTAAAAAATAGCTCAACGCGCACAACGGGCAAAATTATACCCTTTATGCTCGGTGACAATTCCGTTTGGAATACAAATTTCATAAACGTGCAAAACCTCAAATGAAGCAAGTCTGCGCATTTAGCAATTTTCTATGCCATAACATAATTGCTCAAAGTGCACAAAAAGCAAAGCCAGGTGTTCGCTTTTTGAGCATATAAGGTAGTTTATGAACAATTGTTAAACACGCACACCTAGTAGAATTATGCCTGTTGTGTGCGTTGAGCTAAAGTTGCGTCGATAATGAATTTGCTCAACGCGCCCCATTTGGATAATTTTGCCCGTTGTGCGCTTTAAGCCTATTTGTTGGATGCTGTAATTTTTGTTCCAACAGTCAATCATTCACATTCCAATTTTCATCATACTAAAATTTTGATTCCGAAACATTCCAACATGCAAACTTTTAGATTAAGACCGATACTTATTCAATCTGAAGACATTTTATATTAAATCTGATACCTAGTCAATCTGATTCAGAAACTACTTGCAAACTTTTAGATTAACGCTGATACATATTCAAACGGTGACCTTTCCAAAATGACCCACCCATTCTAATATACTGAAGTACGTACAGATACAGATCCAAACTGATACATATGCCTTTACTCTTACAAACTGATACATATGATTGTCTTCGTAGATGTTTGTAATAAAGTGGCGTGTGATCTGTGTGCTTCCCCCTTCAACTTCCGCGAGTTCATCAGGCGCCCATCTTCATTGTGTTTATTAACGTTGTTGCCGATTTTCTGCATCATCGGCTGGATATGAGTGTCGCGTTGTTGTAACCTGTAGTCAAGTATGTAACAGTGTCAAACACAACGGCTGGTACGCCGATTCCCCTATGGCGATGTACCACACGGGCAGTGCGCTCAGCAGCTACGTTGCAGTTGCCGAATTTCTGTCCTGATTTGTTCAAGATGATTGTCGTCGTAGATGTTTGCATTAAAGTGGCACTTTGTCCTTTGTAGGAGACGTCGAGCAATGGAAAGCCATCATTGCTATCGTCGTTGTAACCTGAAGTCATGAAAAAAGACACCGATTGGAACTCCATTACCGGAGACGATGTAAAACAACGTAGGGTTGCATAAGAAGTTGTGTTTGGCAGTGTAAGAGATCGGAAAGGATAGGACGGAGTGTCTGGGTGTCATAGATGATGTATAGTGAAACGATGAATGGTTTGATGGAGGAGATAGAGAGTAAAGAGGAGATGGAGATGGATATGGAGCGTATAGCAAGACACGCAAAAGAAATACATAGCCATAATTCATAATAGGAGGGAATAACAATCTTACATGGTACAACACCAGCAGCTTTCCTGAAACATGTGAGACAGCATAGCCAATATCACCCCAAAAGAATATGGTATGATCATCGTACACATTTTTCATAGTGCTTTTTGGGACAAATTTTCTTATCAACGCAATTAAACACCCCCTAACATTGTCAGGCATGCTTGATTATAAATGGACGATAGCCCTTCATTGCGTAAGTTTCCAACATCAACCATTTACCTTTATGTGAAAAGACTACTGGATGAATGCTATCGTCCATATCTATATTAAGCATGCACGAACAGCAGAAAAACTTATTGTTTCCATACGGAGGTTGTGTGGGCAAATAAAGAAGATGATGATAGAAGAAACTAGCGGAAGTTGTGAGAAGATAAGGGCTTGTCACGGTCTGTTTTCGATCGTACGCGTTACGTGTACGTATTTATTTTAGACCTTGTTTGTATCCGAACCCTTTGGTATAATATGCCGTTGCGACCCTCTCGAAGAGTATTAAATTGTGGAATTGTCTTGGAACGTCATTCCACGGGTCGTTCTCCCACGATTTGACTTTGTTTGATGAGATGTCGCGATTTTCACTTTTATCGTGAAGCCTTTTTATTTTTAGTTTCGTTTCTCGTCATCGTAATTATGATCCGTCTTCTTAGTTTTGTTTCTCTTATCGTCACGGTCACCCTAGTATTTATCTTACAATTTTAGAGACTCGTTTGACCCACTTTCACTTTTTCCCCAGTTTAAATATTGGTTTAACCCTAAGTTTCACATAGTATTTAGCCCCAAATAATTTTTATTAATAATAATATACATCCAAACTATGTTGACCCATCCCTATGCCTTGGCCGCACCCATGTGTGAGGGGGAGAGAGAGGGATTGAGATCTTGGGCTTTTTAATAATTTATAATAGCATTTCTTAAGCTAAAAACAAACCCTAACAAACTTTTACCTAGCCCTAGACCCACGTGAGCAGCCACTCTGTCCGTTCGAGCGTCGAAACAGCGAGTTCCGGCTATTTCATGTTCTAACGACGTCCCGACGCGTCGTTGCGTGATCTCGTCACCACCCTCTCACTGTTGGATCTTTTCGGCAGTCCCCTAGCTCGCCTAGAGGTGTTCCTCAACGTCACAATCAGCCCCTACAATGCTCAATGTCATAGTATTTATGTACGTCGACCCCCCTTCATCCACGTTTGTTGTTACGGCTTCCCGTGAACCGTAGAACGTCAACCGTTCACTTTGCTCGCTGATTTGGACTCTTCTCGCTGATCTTGTCGCTGTCCAATGATTGGCGATCGTGAAATCCTATTTTGGAATCTGGATTAGGAGCGCTTTCTTTATTCCAACCACTGGCGTCGCTACCCGACGCCAGTGTAGCTTTCGCGGCGTGTAAGGGTACTTTTCTAACCTCTTAGGACCCCCAACCAATGGATGCTAATCAAGGTTAAAATCGGTATTTTAATTTCTTAGTAAATCACTAATGAAGATAATCTAATCTGGGACTGTAGGTTGGTGAATCCGAGCACATGGACTGGTTGAACAGTGATTGCAGAACAGTGATTGCATTTTATTTCTGGTCATTCATGCGATATATACACAACCTCATGTGATACACATACTATGAACTGCTGAATGATACTATTGGTTATTGATATTAACTTGATTGGCATCATTGCAGGGGTAGTAAGTATATTTAATGCACAATTATTTGTTTTTTTTATATTTGGTTTGTCATCATCAAAAAGGGGGAGAATGTTGAGTATTGGACTCTCCACCTTGATTTTGATGATGATCAAACACAAATCATTGTGACTTACCCTTATGATTGCAATTAGCTAAAAAGTCACCAATTAGATTTAAGAAGATCAAAAGTGACTACACGTGTTGATTCAAGTGGAGAACTTGGTAGATCAACAAAAGTGAAGCATTGGCTTGAAGAACTCAAAGACTACCTCAAACATCAAGCCAATGGCATCAACAAATGAATGAAGATTCAATCCAAAGAGAAGATGGGAATGGATGAGTCAAAAGCTTTGAAGACTATGACGTTCAAGTCATTCAACTAAAAGACTCAAAACCATGAAGATTTATGGAGATCGTCGCCAAAGTAATTTGTTCATCTCAAGCGACGTCCCACGACTTCCTTAGAACACGTGATCATTGTGCCTGGAGCTTCGTTGAAGCTCAAGGAGTTTTTCATGAAGTCAATGGATTCGGATTTTCCATGTTGAAGCTTTGAAGACGGTTTTTCGTGTTTACTTTTATTGTCTTCTAGCTTCGGTTTAGTAGAATGTTAAGCCTTGAGTAGTACTTGCCTAGAAATCTTCAAAACTTTCATATCTTATCTCTAGGATTGCCTTAGAAGCCATTAGAAACTTTCCCGTAGCCTATCGTTTCATTTCACGGCTTCATATGCATCTTAGTTAGTTCAAGAAGAAGAACCACCCGACTAGATGACGATCTCATCAGTTGGGTATCCTTCTTGAACCGAATAGATATCCTTGCTTAATTCAGCCCATTCATTGTTGGTCAATTAGTCGGTCCAAGAAGGTTCACCGACCGACTAGATGACGATCTAGTCGGTTGGAAATCCTTCTCAGACCGACTAGTTATCCTAATCAATTCAAGACCATTTGTTGACCAATAAATCGGTCCAAGAAGGTTCACTGACCGACTAAATGACGATCTAGTCGGTTGGTGTCTCTTCTCAGACCGACTAGTTTTCCGTGTGAAATTCAGCCTTTGTACTGTTGTAACGACCGGTTTTCATCTATGTTTTGGCTATATATATATTGGTTGTTCTCTCCTTTGTGTGTTCTCCTCTGTTGGACGTTTTTCTTCAGTTCTTTCTGATCTTCTTCCTTGATGAGCTTCATCTTGAACGTATCTTAGATCTAGGATGATCCTAAAACCCGTAGGAATCTTCCCGAGGCTTCGCGCTTCAAATCGGAAGTTTTCGTGAATTTTAGCCGGTTCAAGAAGGGGAACCAACCGACTACATCGCAATCCAGTTGGTCGGCAACTCTTCTCAGACAGACTAGTTCATCTTATATTTTTTCGACTGAGTTACTGTTTACAATTAGTCGGTCTAAGCTCATTCATCGACCGACTAGTTGCGAAACAATTCGGTCAGGCCTTGTTCTCAGACCGACTTGTACAGAGTTTTTTTTGTCGGCTGAGTTACTGTTTACAATTAGTCGGTCAAAGAACAATTATCGACCGACTAATCGAGAAACTAGTCGGTTATAGTTTCTTCTCAGACCGACTAACTGTCAGTGCGCATTGTCTTTCTTATTCGACCTTTAGTCGGTTCATGAACGTTCACCGACCGACTAGATCCCAAACTAGTAGGTCAACGGGTCTTCATAGACCGACTAATTATGCCTTCCCTGTACAGACACTGTTCACTGTTTTCTTCTAGGCGGTTTCAGTTGGACGACCGACCGACTAGATCCCAAACTAGTCGGTCGGCCACTCTTCACTGACCGATTAGTTTGCCCAGTAAACCTAGGTTAAGTCGTAGCCGCCGCACCCTTTCTTTATTTAAACCCCCGATTCTTTCTATTCCTCCTTCATATTTTCTAGCCGACGTTCTTCCCCATTCATCCCCCAACCTTCCTCTTGCCTTCATTCATCCTCTCGTGCTCTCTCTCACCCCCTTTGCGCCGACAAATCCCCGTAGGCCGCCGGCCGACCCCGAAAACCCTAAATTCTCCTTTTCTCCAGATTTTCCCCACGATCTCTCATCTCCAGATCTGTTGTTTAACCGCTGCGAGGAATTATTTTCAACCGTAGTTCTTCGGGATCGCTTCTTCCGTTGCCGTGCTAGATCCGATTTGGCGACAGCAATCCGGAATCCAGCGAGATCTTCTCCTACCTGCCGATGCGTAGGCGTCTCGATCTTCGTTCTTTCGCTTCGTAAACGGTTAGTGATCAACCATTAATTTCTCAAAACCCACACTGTAAATTAGGAAACCCTAATAAAAATGGATTACTAGACGTTGTAGGATTCCAATACAAAATATGGATTAGATATTTCAATTCTAATTTTCTACCTTGGCCATATCAGCGAACGCAAATCCCCGTAGAGTAGCGATTTTGAGACGAACTCTCGTCAAGAAACAACCTCGGTACCAGGCAAGTGAAACTTGCCAACCTTGCTTTAGGCCATATTTTAGGCCATTACTTTGTTTTAGCGTGAAAGAGACTAGACCGTGAAATGATAGCGGTCTAGGCACCAATTCAAATTCTAGCTTGACAACAAAGCTAGAATTCCCCTTGTCATGTCATGTCATGCATTGCTTATCATGTTTAATTTCTTTAACAGTACGCAAAGTTCTATTCGAATATCTGTCATGTGCATCCATTTTACATGTCATCTGTTTGCATGATGCATCGTAGCACACGCTACAAATCCTTGTACAAATCCGTGTTTCCGGCTAGGCACCCGTTATGCGGGCATAACCATATGCCATACTTGTTAAAACACTTCCTGGCTTGTGATCCAGAAGCGAGCATTCCATGTTCGGGGGTAAAGCCCTTGCTCGATACACGTGGAGGGGTAGGGATAAATGGTCACTTGAGCGTAAGAGTTGGCCCGTAAAGCCACTCTAGCCAAAGGGCGGAATCTCTGTGCATGACGTGCTTACATACTTGTACTTGTCCTTGTGAATGTTAAATTGTTATATGCCATGTTAAACGTTTCCATGCCATGTTTTACCTACCATGCTATAAACCATGCCATGACATAAAATGTTGTTACTTTACTTGCTGATCTCATTGCATAAAATGTCATGTCAAACTATACTCTAGAAATGTTAGGTTGTTTCTACTTCCTTTAGTTTCCTTGCACAAAGTCTTGTAGACTTTGCTGACATGTGCCCCTTCTCTTTGGGTGACGCATGTTAGTTGCTGAGCCAGAGATTGCTGTAGCTGGGGACGACGAGTTCGTGTAGTTTGAGCCTGATTCTGTTGCTGACGTTGAGTACGAGGATACCGGTGACCAGTCCTAGTGTTTCCTTCGTCCTTTCTCTTTGTTAGTCTGTTGTTAGCTTGTCGGTGAGTAGCACTGTTTTGTCGTTACTTTCGTTGTTGGCCATGCTGGGCCTTTTCTTTTGGACTCTGTTGTTAGCCTGGTGACTTTTCTAGTTGTTGAACTTTTATTTGGACATTTGAGATTGATAATTTAATTATTCGTCTCTTCTATTATTGTTATCTTTGTTCCGTGTCACATTACAAGGATCTACGTGTTATTCCAGATGCTTTACAAGCTTGGAGCCTCACAGCTCCCAGCCAGAGCGGGCCTCGTTACGCCTCGCCTCCATTTTAGGGAAGCGGGTCGTGACAACTGTTGACCAGTTAGTTGGTTCAAGAAGGATGGTTAATGCATTAAAAGCCAATCTAGTTGGTCCAAGAAGGTTCACTGATCGACTAGTTGTTAATCTAGTCGGTTGATGATCCTTATTAGACGGACTAGTTCTTACCCATGATTTCACCATCTTCTCTATCAACCATCTAGTCTGTCCAAGAAGGTTCACCGACCGACTAGTTGCAAAACTAATCGGTCAGTGATCCTTCTTAGACTGATTAAGCAGCTTCATAAATAGATCCGTTGGGCATTTAATGCCACGATTTTTGTGACCGTTTTCTCTCTTCTCTATATAAGTTTGAGTGCTTCAAACTAGTAATCAAAGGCTGAAATTAGAGACATTTTCACACCTTTGAGAAGAGCCATTCAACTCCAATTCCAAGCTCTCGCATCTCACAAGAATCTCTCTCGCACTCTTTGAGCACTAATTCCTCAAGAGAGATTCTCATTCCTTGTGAGCTTCTCAAGCTAATAGCTTGATTCCAAGTCACCAACTTCTCCCTAGCCATCTATTGCTACTCATCTTGGTGGAGCTAGGGTTTGGTGATCTCATCTTCCTCAAAATCCATTCATGCCCTAAATTGGTTAGTATTTCTCAAGGCATAGGATTTTGTGGTAAGAAGTTTTATATTTCATTCTTTATACTTCTTAATTTTTGTATACTCACGGTGCTGAGAAGATTGGCTTAATCCCAAGTTGTGGGAGTCAAGATTTAGTTTTGCTCTCGGTTTGTGAGAGTGTGCTTAGTCCCAAGTTATGGGATTAAGGACTTTGCGTGTTCCCGGGTTGTGGGATACACTAACATCGAATGTAGGTCGATTGCACTTGTTGGAGGTTTTCCACAAGTGGGCTAAAGAAAATCTCTAGCGGTTTGCTAGAGTATCCAGAGGGGATCTGGGTGTTGCTGGAGTAGGGCACTGGTAACAAGTCGGGGAGACTTGGGTGGCACCGAACCAGGGTAGATTGCTTGTTTGCATTGCTTTATTCCTTGTGTTGTTGTTCGCTTATTGTATTCTGCATTTGTTGGTTAAGTAGGGTTTTATTTGGTGTAAATTCCTTATAATTCTATAAAACACTATTCACCCCCCTCTAGTGTTTGTTCCTCATAGCACAGGGTCACTACAATTGGTATCAGAGCGAGGTTATAGCTATGGCAACCAACAACAACATCACACGAAGTCTTATTCCACCATATCTCATTGGACCCAACTATCAAAGTTGGTGTGTGAAGATGAAGGCCTATATTCAATCCATCGATGAGGTTATTGGAAGCTTGTGGAAAAGCACCTTCAAGCACCTACCACTTCCGAACATGAATGGATAAATAAGCAAAAAGAATTGGTGAAGAAACATCAAGAGGTAATGGATATCTTGCTTGAGTATTTATCTCATAACATTCTTATGCGTGTGTCCAAGGCAACAACGGCATATCAAATATGGCACATGCTAGCGGAGCAAGAAGAGTCCACCTCGGAGTGTTTTTCCTCAAATGATGAAAGAGATTCATTCATGGGTTTGATGGCACGAGAGGACGAATCTAGTGACGAATCAAGCGACTCAAGTGAAAGCGATAGCGACGATGAAGAGGTAACAACGGATGATCTTAAAATTGAACTTAAGCAATTATTTGATAAATATCAAAAGCTTATGCATAAATATTGTGATGCTAAGAATAAGATTGCTAGTCTCTCTAACACATCTTCATGTAGCACCTCTAACAATGACACCATTGTTGAGACACTCGCTATTGAGAAATCAAGTTTGCTTACTCAAAATGGCATGTTGAGAAATGAGGTGGAGTCCCTCAAATCTCAACTTGATCGTGTTTCTATTGTGGATAGTAACGATCTTGAGATTGAAAATTTTCAATCTCAAAACACTTGCTTGGGCATTGAGAATGAGGATCTCAAATCCTAAGTGCACGAGCTCACCACACGTGCATCCACCTTGGATGCCACTATTTCTTCAATTTCAAAGAAATATGAGCTCATGTCCTCTATTGTTGAGAGATTCAACAAGGGAAAGGACAATTTGGATGATTTGCAAAAGAATCAACTACCGGCAAACCATCGTGTTGGCCTTGGTTATTTTAAGGCAAGTGCATCCAATGCACGCACCTCCTATAGTGAAGTAACTATAGATTTTGTGAGGCCATCCTCCGGTGCATCCACGAGTGGTGTCTATAACAACTTGTGTTGTTCTACTACTAAGGAAACCACCACTTATATTCCTCCCTCTTTTGGAAAGAAACCCACTTTGGGTGGACCTCCAAAGAAGGGTCATGCATTCATGTACACAAATACTATGCCACGTAAAAACACACCTCCTACACCACATGTTCACACGAATGATGGTTTTTATGTTCCACACCCACGAGCACGTGCAAACACTCATTTGAGACTCTCTCATGCACGTACTCATGCTCATGCACATTCATATGCTTATGATCACACATCACATCCACATATGCATGCTTATTCTCATGATCATCCTCATGCATACACACCTCATATTCATCCACGTTTGTATGCAACACCACACCATAGATCATATGTCCATCACCATACTTTTGCACAACACAATGTTCCTCATGCTCTTGCTAGATCTCATGCTCCTAGGCCACATGCACCACGTACAAATCAACCTTTTGTGCATGCAACCACTAGGAAGAGGATTCCCAAATCATACACTATTTGGGGTCCTAAGAACACTAGCACTCATGCTAAGGATATGTATGTGCAATCTTATATTCATAATATTATTTTGAATGATGATTATGTTGGGAAATCACGGTCCTCTTGGACTTGGTTTCCGAAGGGTTAGTTTCCGTTGACCCTTCATTTGCTTGGTACCATAAGTTTATTTTCATTTTATGGGTACCAAGGCATTTGTGTTTAGAATTGGTTTATTCTTTCGTTTGGATTTTGGTCTTAGATGCTCATGTTTGTTAGAAACTTAAATTCATATTGAATTTGATTTCTATTGCATGTTTATTAGTAAATCATTGTGTTTGTGATTTTCATGTATAAAATAGTTAATATTTTCATGCAACACATGCGTTGGCTCATATTCATGTTTGATTATACGCAACATAAACATTGTGTATGATTACATTAGGATATGAGTTACAATTATTTGAATTTAGTATTTTAAATTTGTTGCCTAACCCATAGGATCCAAAAAGGTTTTTGGATACCAAAATTATGTTTTCTAGGTTCAATCCACATTGGGATACCAACCCTACCGACTCTTTGATTTGAAAAGATTTTTCATTCAAATGGAGTTGATGGTGCTTAAGTGATGCACCAAAGTAGGGGGAGCTTAATGTTGTAAGTATATTCTTACATTTGGTTTCCATGTGTGTTGGATGCATGTAGATGTCACTTTGTGTTTGAGACTATCTCATGCATATTCTATGTTTGCATATTGTGTGCCTCGTATGTCATTCATGTCTATGTGTTTCACGTGTGTCAAATTCTTGACCAATGTGCATTATGTATTCATAATCCTTACTCATATGTTTATTCGAGGATTATTTATAACATGTGGCTTAAATATTTTCATGTTAGAACTAATGCTCATTTGCATGTTTCACACACGGGACACGCTTATATTTATGTTCCACTTCACAAGCATGCATCCCAACTTCCTACTCATGCCTCTACAACTTCTTAAGAATCTCAAATCACTATCTTTTGGATTCCTAAGATTGTTTCTAGGTATGGTATGAACACACATATAGAATCGTATATTAGGAATGACATATTCTCATGCGAATATATATATGAAAATCTAATCTTTAATTGATTTCCACCTTGCTTACCTACTCATATTGCACTTCATGCTTGAGTACCATGCTTGTATAATTACTTTTTGTACCCATATATATGTGAGTTCGTCCACTACTCCCAAGTTTGCATAGTTGTATGATTTTGTGGGAGTATGACATGTTTTGATTGCTATCATGTTATGTTCATCTATATGTCATTGCATTTCATTCATATTATGTTGTGCATATAGATTGGTTGATTTCTCTAACCATTGGTGATTTATTATCAATTTGCACCTTCCTATCTTGTTGATATGCCAAAGGGAAAGAGAAATTTGGTTTTGAAAATTAATACATTATGCTTTTCATGCACACTCTTGTGGTATTACTTTTCTTGCCTTCCTTCAATATGTGTTGTGCCGTGAATGTTTATTTTGTGCACGTATGCATATTGAACGAGGAATCTTTCTAGCACACACTATTGTATTAGATGTGTGTATTCATAATGATGATTGCTTGTATAATGCTTTGTGATTATGATAACTCTTTTTAATGCATGTCATGCATTTCTATTGATGAGTGTTATTTACAATTGTTAAATGATTAGTTATTGGACTACTTGATTTTGTTCCTTAACCTATTGGATCCAAAAAGTTTTTGGATACCACCAATTGTTGAAGTGTCAGATTGTTATGCAAGATGCCTACCCTACACACTCATTGGTTTACAAATGATGGATCAATTCAAAGGAAAGGATGGTGCATTGGAGATGCACACATTTAGGGAGAGCTAAATGGTTGTAAGTATGTGTTTTGTACAATTGGTATGTTAATATATTGGTTTTGACTACCATGTTTACAATTGGTATTTTAATATATTCGATTTGTGTAATATAACATACTTCTTCATTAGCTCATTCTTGTCATATCCTCATGAAGATTGTTTGTTTATGTGACTACCTTGTTCATGTATGTCATATATGTCTTTTTATGACTCATGTACCATGGTAGCTATAACATTCATTTAATGAATTGGTTAGTCGTTTATTAATGTTTATTCCTTTGGAACACGTTGTCATTACACATCGCATTCCTCACATGCATACTTCTTAGTGAAGATTGTTATATATTATGGATATGATAACTGATGTGTATGACATGCTTGCTTGTTTATTAGATTGTATTAAGCATATTAGGATTGTATGACATGGCATGCTATACTTCATCAAGTTATACATAATTCATGCCATGTATAAGATTAATGATTTAGGATCTTATGCATATTTGTTCATTGTATCACCATACATCTCATACTTTTCTTATAGTTTGTATGATTATCTTCATAAGACGTATTGATATGATTTGGGGTGATCAATGTATGTTACTTGTCATTTTAACTACTTCATGAATGATGTTTAGCTATAATTTTATTCAAGAGATCTTTCATGTCTATAGCTAAATCTTTCATGTATGATATTTTCATAAGTGACATAACATTCATTCATATTAGTTAGTGATCTTCAAGCTATATTTCTCACTATGTCTTCTCTCATCTCATGCTCATATTTTACGCTATTTTTATGAGATGTTAGAGATAACTTGTGCTTTACACGATCACATAAGCTTTATATTGTGTTTGATGAAATGTAAATTCTGTCATAGATATTCTTCCATGAATATATCTTGAAGCACTATGACTACTTTGATGCTACCTCCGATTATATTGTGCTTACTCAAGTTTTTTATTCTATTCACACAATTGGTATGCATGCATGCAATTTTCATGATAAACTTATTCGTTTATGTCCTACATTGTGACTTTGAACGTAGACTATCTTCATGCCTTTGCTCAGAAGATATTTTGTCACATTATGCCTCATGTTGAATCTTTTGTGATAATTGAGCTAGGATGAGATCTTGTCTCTATTTGTTCACTTAGTTTCCCTCTCAAGTGATATCATGATCTTGACATTATTTGCCTGCTTTGCATACTTTATTAGACTACATTTGGTATCATCTCTACATATCATATTTACATTTGGTATCGTATTTACAATTGTTAGACTATTGATATTGGATATCATCTTTACATGCTCATGGCATTCCATTCTTATCTTTGACTCATTATGTGAGTCTCTATTTTGGAATGCATGCTAGTACTTTGGTTCTTTTGAACATTGTTTCAATTAGTATCCTAGTGTACTAGAATTGTGTATGCCATACGTTTTATGATGATTCTATCTCTATTTTGGCATAACACTTTTGCATGATATAGATATTGGATATTCATTTTCATTGTATCACCTTGTCACCCTACATCGCACACTTCACTTATAATAGGTATGCTTAATTTGGGAGATGCTTTGTGGAGTTTAGCTGGAAATACTTTTGGAGATGACTTGGTATGTCTACTATTGATATCACATGCCATTATACTTAATGTGTGTTATTATAACATAACTTTGTACACATGGTTAAGAATTTCTATAGTCATGTTTGTTTAGCTAGAAATTTCGCCCGAATCTGCCGAACGGCTGCTGCTCGCTCTCTGTCGCGTGAAGATGAAGCTCCGACTTGAATCGAGGTCGCGTATTCCTCCTCCCTCTTCGATCTCAAAACCCTAATCACAGGCAAGCTCTCTTCTTCTTTCAATTTCTCCTCAATCCTTCGTTCTTTCTCTCAATCGAGTTCATCATGTTGCTAATGGACCCGTTCAAACCCCCAAAAACCCTAACCATTATGAGTGAGCCTCATTAAGGAAAAAAATGGAGACCTCTCTCCTCTCCATTCTGTCATCAAACCCGTTCAAACCCCAAAAAACCCTAACCCTAAATTCCCCAACACTAACCCCCAAAAAACTCAGACCCCTCTCCATCCGCTCAGCCATCAGCCGCACAAAAAAGGAAGAGACCGTGGAGACCCTAAAGCAGAGCCTCGACAACTGCCACCTCCTCGCTGGAATCCGCTACAAGGGTCTCACCGTGCAGCAGCTCCAGGACCTCCGCCGCTCTCTTCCGGACTCAGTCAAGCTTATCGTCCATAGCGAGGAGATCCCCGAGTCCCTGAAACCCTACAGAGCCTTCCAGAAGGAGAAGAAATTGGAGGAGAATGATTTCAGCAGTGCGGTTTTTGAGGGTAGGTTCTATGGTCCAGATGAGTTTAAGGTGCTCGAGACAATGCCTACTAGAGAAGAGATTTATGCCAAGCTGCTGGGGATAGTGCAGTGCGCTTATAAAGAATGAAGTGAAGGAAAACACTGGTATTATGTTAAAGCCTATGCAAGAAGTGATAGCGAAATCTGTGGCACATGTTGTGCATGACGTAAGTTGATTTAATTGGCTTCTTCATGACATTAGATCCATGATCATTGTAGATTTTCCTGGCAATGCCATTTGTTTTCATCGTATCAGCCATGGAATCTTATTGGTTTTAGATTCATGTGCAGGGTACCCAGATACAAGCCACCATGTTTAATGAAGCTGCAAATAAGTTCTATCCTAAATTTGAATTGGGAAAGGTTTTACTACATTTCTAAAGGTAAAAAAAAAGCATCTGATTCAATAGGTGTATATCAGCAGCAGTGATTGATATGGGGTCTAAATATTTTGAATTTCCAAATACAGATACATTATGGTAGTGAAGGTTTTTGATCCCTCCAGTGAAGCTTGGCTTTCGGTCTTCAATGACCAGGCAGAACAAATTATGGGATGCACTGCAGATGAACTTGACAGGATAAAATCTGAGGTAATTGACCAGATGAGCTTTGATGCCGTCTCAATGTTTCTTAATTCATTTGTGCGAATGGTCCCAGCAATTCCCTATCCACACTTGTATGTCTCATAAACACATAGATAGGCTTTTCCTGTAATGAGGAAGATGATTTCGTGTGTGAAAATATGCAATGGAATATTTCTGACATTGGTTAGTATTCACTTCAGACATTCTTTTGTTTTAATTGTAAATTTCTCCAAATTTCGTTGGACCATAAAGGGGATACTGGTAAATACTTAAATAATTATTATTAGGATGCTAGGGCCACATAAATCATGCAAATGTGCCACCATTTCCATGTGGATTGTCCATATCCATCAAGTTTAGGACATCCCCTCCACCCACCAAAAAAAAATCAAACAAAAACTCCTTTACAGGACCTTTCATATACGAGCTATTGATTATTCGCTCACGATGATACTAAACTTCACTTCAAGTATACTATCCTTGGTGTTTTTCTATTTTATGGCTAAAAGGTAGCTATTACTTAATTACTATTATGGTACACAGGACAAGATTACGATTTTTGGATTTTTGACACTTGGGCGACACATAAATCATTTTGATAGCATTTTGATTGACATGGGTTTATGGCAAGAAGAACATTTATGTTTATTGTATGAAGGTCAATGTCTAAGAAAATTGTTCAGAATTAAAAAAAAATAGGGCAAAAGTGGCATCACCTTTCGTTGCCAGTCCTGCAAAACAGTGTTAAAAGGAGCTCATTTCAGTGACTTATATATTCTTTAAAGAGGACTATGACATTAGCAAAGATTGATGTAGAGGGGATTAAATAATTCTTATTCTGTGATTCGATGGTATAGGTAGAATCAGCTGTGGACGGTATGCATTATTAACTCTCGAATTGTGACAGTATGACAAGCATAATGTTCTTAGGTTGGTTTAATATTTTAGTATGTGCATCGTCGATTTTGGAAAGTAGGATTGGTTTGCTAAGGCATAGTGTTTACCATGTTTTCTTTCTAAATGCCAACCATCAATGGGCCAGGACGAGCTGCAGTTCTACTGATGCTATGTGACTTTACTATATGGTGTACTATTTTTGCAAGTCTAGCTAAACTGTATGAGGAAGATCAAAGTGAGTTTTTAGGATGGGGAAGTGGTGGGAACTATCCATTTTCTAGAGATTATAGTCAATCTAAAGCCTAGATTGCCTCAATTTGTCCAATGTGATATGGAAGCCTTTGCTTGTGAAGGTGACACGGGCACCGACATCAAGTTCTTGCCAAGGATTGGGAGTAAAATGAATGTCAGAAATTTTACCCTGTCTCGATTATTCCAAATGTCCCTGATTGTTTATTGTCAAGAAGGACATCTCTTTTTCATCTGGGACATACTGCTGTGTTGCTAGGAATGCGATTATTGAAAAATCCATATTTTGTTGGGAGTATCATGCGGCAATGTAATTTCATGTGAATTGAAACACACTACATTTATTTTCGTTCAATGTCTGGAATCTCTTTTAGGTTTCTGAATCCGGACCTTGGGTTTACTTACCTTTTATTCTTTTTGTGAACAACATCTGATCAGACACACTTGCTGAAGCCACAAAGATCCAGAAGCAGGCCACACATGCTATCTGGCCATAAATCATGGAGTCGTTCTCAATCTTGTGACTCACATTCTAAATGCTCCATTTCATCGTCTGAGAGAAATACTACGGTACAGCCTACCATATTATTTCATGTGAAAATTCTACCCAAGTATGGTATCTCCTATGTACCTAGCACATCACAGGTGTTTTTGGTTGGTGCTGTGATGTGCCGAGGTGCCGAAAGATGCCACATTTATAGTTATTCTGAATGTCACCAGCAATTCCTAACCTTAAAGCAACACTAGTCACATGAATTGGCTTGTGCTTTCTTCACGAGTAACCTGTTTTATGTGGTTGGTGCAGAGAGTTGACCTGAGCAAGCTAGAAACAACCGCATTGTGGAGATATTGGCGCCACTTCAACCTTGTAGGTTACTCTTGTAATCATTTTCTTGATTTCTGGTTGTTAATGAAGGGTTAAAAAGTGTAATGTGTAGGGGGAAAATTATATTATGCGACTATTATGCTTTCTGAGATTTTCGATTAGGAATTTCTTGAATTTCATCAATAGACAACATATTGTCATATTCTTCTTGAAGCGAGATGAAAACACAAAATGTGTTATTGGTCTGTACATCCTAACTCAATGACGTCACAAGACTCGTACCATCATATTCTACATACAGCATAATGCTATACTCTGAATTATTGGTGCTTCTTTTAACCGTGCTATCCTTTTTTTCTTCTATAAATTTCTTCGTCTCATGCCTTCATGATAGCATTCATGTTTGCGGTGTTAATTCA
Source organism: Scilla litardierei (assembly GCA_030789695.1). NCBI lineage: Eukaryota > Viridiplantae > Streptophyta > Magnoliopsida > Asparagales > Asparagaceae > Scilla > Scilla litardierei. Next base: position 68,156 of record JAULAV010001667.1, on the reverse strand, counting down.
ATAATTAATAATATAATATCACATGCTAGATAGCTAACACCTGTTTTGGGTATCGCGAGGTTTATTACATGTTTTGCCTTCACAAATCAAACTGTGTTTCTAGGTTTGCTTGCCAAAAAGATTCAATGATCGAGTCTTGCTCAACATTCCTACTCCAGGCTTTTAATGATGTTGTATCTGTTTATCTCCAGCGGCTCGGTTTACCAATGGATAAGATTATGTCTGGCCCTCTCCCTCCCTCTTGCTGCTGTGTGCAGGTGATTCGTCCAGTTTATGCACAGTTTCTTAGTAACAGGTCCAGGGATGCTATTCGATACCATGTGGACGTGGGTCATATCTATTCTACAATCGACGTTGATCACTTCAGATCCGCAATGAACTGTTGATGTTCATCAGCTTCTTCCCTGCACCGTGTGTTGAGCTCCTCAAGTTAATGAGCTGTGCAAATGTGATGATGGAGTGGACTTGCGATGATGGAGTGGCACTTGCATGTTGTCTTCAGTTGGTAGTTATTTAATTGTGTTGCTATTTTACAAAACGGCATGTAGAGTTGCCTAGAATTGCTATTTTTACAAAACGGCATGTAGAGTTGCCTAGAATAACATCAATTCATTTCTTAATGGCATGCTCATGTTATTTTTTGTGTTATTTTTGTTTACCTGTGGCACCTGCTCCATGTTTTGATCATTTCAATGCTATAGTGTTCAATAGGTGTGATGTGCTGGATGGTTCTTAAATTAGTAGCTAGCTGTTTTTACTGGGGGTCATATCAATTTCAATGCTCTATTTTTTTTAAAAATAATTAAACATTAGCCACGGCCAGCCCGTGGCTAATGCGTATTAGCCACAGCTTTTCTGTGGCTAATGCGTATTAACCACGGACTGGCCGTGGCTAATGCGTGTTAGCCACGGCCAGTCTGTGGCTACTGTGTATTAGCCATCTTAGTAAACAACTTAGATAGCGCTTAAAAAGCGCTATCCAAGCTACCATAGCGGTAGCTTGGATAGCGCTTTTATAAGCGCTATCTTAGTAAACCACTACGATAGCGCTTATAAAAGCGCTATCCAAGCTACCATAGCGGTAGCTTGGATAGCGCTTAAAAGCGCTATCCAAGTGTAAAAAAAAGCGCTATGCAAGCGTTTTTTTGTAGTAGTGATGCCATTATACTTAATGTGTGTTATTATAACATAACTTTGTACACATGGTTAAGAATTTCTATAGTCATGTTTGTTTACTTCGTCGCTCCACGATTATATTGATTAAATTGATTTACCTGTATGAAAACATAGAATTGTTCTCCATGCACTAAATTGGCTAAAAATATTGATTTATGTCAATGTGATTATTTTGATTCCACGATAATGTGGTTCATCATGTTCATGTCATTGCCAAGTATACTATTGGTATCACAAGACTGTCTATCACTTTATGCTTCATGTAATAAATCTTGTGATAATTGAGTTTTTTTGGGTATTTGACACTATTTGTTCACTTGTTTTTCTTTCACAAGTGATGTCATGATTTTTTGCTTTGTCACTTTTCTAACACTGCTCACACTACTCTTTACAATTAGTATTTATTGTAATCTTTTATCTCATATGCTTATTGCTTACCTTTTTTGTGATAATTGAGGGTGGTTGAGTTGTTGTTGGATATGTGCTCTTGCAATTGATATCTTTATTTTGATATCCTGTTTTCAATTGGTAACTCTACATTAAAGAACTTTACAATTGATATACCTTTTTTGTTTTCCACTCTATTGTTGCATTTGTTGTTTCTATACCACCATGGTTTTTTGTTAATGACAAAGGGGAGAGAAATAAACAAGATGTGCTTATTAATTGTTAAGTGTTAAAACAATAACATGAATCATATAGACTTTAAGTATGATCGTTCATGTATATGATTCAGGGGGAGCATTGGTGATTACCTTGGTTTATATTGATTACATTATATATATATATATTGGTAATCATGCTCATGTTTATGATGTGTATCACCTATGTGATTTGTATTGTGTATGCATATTATTTCTGGTCATTCATGTGATATATACATAACCTCATGTGATACACACACTATGAACTGCTGAATAATGCTATTGATTATTGATATTAACTTGATTGGCATCATTGCAGGGGGAGTAAGTATATTTAATGCACAATTATTTGTTTTGTTTATATTTGGTTTGTCATCATCAAAAAGGGGGAGAATGTTGAGTATTGAACTCTCCACCTTGATTTTGATGATGATCAAACACAAATCATTGTGACTAACCCTTGTGATTGCAGTTAGCTAAAAAGTCACCAATTAGATTCATGAAGATCAAAAGTGACTACACGTGTTGATTCAAGTGGAGAACTTGGTAGATCAACAAAAGTGAAGCATTGGCTTGAAGAACTCAAAGACTACCTCAAACATCAAGCCAATGGCATCAACAAATGAATGGAGATTCAATCCAAAGAGAAGATGGGAATGGATGAGTCAAAAGCTTCGAAGACTATGACGTTCAAGGCATTCAACTAAAAGACTCAAAACCATGAAGATTTATGGAGATCGTCGCCAAAGTAATTTGTTCATCTCAAGCGACGTCCCACGACTTCCTCAGAACGCGTGATCGTTGTGCCTGGAGCTTCGTTGAAGCTCAAGGAGTTTTTCATGAAGTCAATGGATTCGGATTTTCCATGTTGAAGTTTGAAGACGGTTTGTCGTGTTTACTTTTATTGTCTTCTAGCTTCGGTTTAGTAGAATGTTAAGCCTTGAGTAGTAGTTTCCTAGAAATCTTCATAACTTTCATATCTTATCTCTAGGATTGCCTTAGAAGCCATTAGAAACTTTCCCGTAGCCTATCGTTTCATTTCACGGCTTCATATGCATCTTAGTTGGTTCAAGAAGAAGAACCAACCGACTAGATGACGATCTAATCAGTTGGGAATCCTTCTTGAACCGACTAGATATCCTTGCTTAATTCAGCCCATTCACTGTTGGTCAATTAGTCGGTCCAAGAAGGTTCACCGACCGACTAGATGACGATCTAGTCGGTTGGAAATCCTTCTCAGACCGACTAGTTATCCTAATCAATTCAAGACCATTTGTTGACCAATTAGTCGGTCCAAGAAGGTTCACCGACCGATTAAATGACGATCTAGTCGGTTGGTGTCTCTTCTTAGACCGACTAGTTTTCCGTGTGAAATTCAGCCTTTGTACTGTTGACCAGTTAGTTGGTCCAAGAAGGATGGTTAATGCATTAAAAGCCAATCTAGTCGGTCCAAGAATGTTCACTGACTGACTAGTTGTCAATCTAGTCGGTTGATGATCCTTCTTAGACCGAATAATTCTTACCCATGATTTCACCATATTCTCTGTCAACCATCTAGTCGGTCCAAGAAGGTTCACCGACCGACTAGTTGCAAAACTAATCAGTCAGTGATCCTTCTTAGACCGATTAAGCAGCTTCAGAAATAGATCTGTTGGGCATTTAATGCCACGATTTTTGTGACCGTTTTCTCTCTTCTCTATATAAGTTTGAGTGTTTCAAACCAATAATCAAAGGCTGAAATTAGAGACATTTCCACACCTTTGAGAAGAGCCATTCAACTCCAATTCCAAGCTCTCTCATCTTACAAGAATCTCTCTCTCACTCTTTGAGCACTAATTCCTCAAGAGAGATTCTCATTCCTTGTGAGCTTCTCAAGCTAATAGCTTGATAACAAGTCACCAACTTCTCCCTAGCCATCTATTGCTGCTCATCTGGGTGGAGCTAGGGTTTGGTGATCTCATCTTCCTCAAAATCCATTCTTGCCCTAAATTGGTAAGTATTTCTCAAGGCAAAGGATGTTGTGGTAAGAAGTTTTATATTTCATTCTTTATACTTCTTAATTGTTGTATACTCACGGTGGTGAGAGGATTGGCTTGATCCCAAGTTGTGTGAGTCAAGATTTAGTTTTGCTCTCGGTTTGTGAGAGTGTGCTTAGTCCCAAGTTGTGGGATTAAGGACTTTGCGTGTTCCCAGGTTGCGGGTTACACGGATATCGATTGTAGGTCGATTGCACTTGTTGGAGGTTTTCCACAAGTGGGCTAAAGGAAATCTCTAGCAGTTTACTAGAGTATCCGGAGGGGATCCGGGTGTTGCTGGAGTAGGGCACCGGTAATAAGTCGGGGAGACTTGGGTGGCACCGAACCAGGGTAGATTGCTTGTTTGCATTGCTTTATTCCTTGTGTTGTTGTTCACTTCTTGTATTCTGCATTTGTTGGTTAAGTAGGGTTTTATTTGGCGTAAATTCCTTATAATTCTTTAAAACACTATTCACCCCCCTCTATTATTTGTTCATCATAGCACAGGGTCACTACAGAGATCCCGTCTTACGCGAAGTTCTTGAAGGACTTGATATCAGGAAAGAAAAGGAAGGATAAAATCATGCTTGCGGAACAAGGAACTTGGTTTACCCGGAAGGAGAAGGAGCCTGCGAAATTCAAGGATCCCGGGAGTTTCCGTATCCCTTGCACACTTGAATGCGTCCCGTTGCAAAAAGCTTTAGTTGACTTGGGCGCGAGTGTGAGCCTTATGCCCCTTAGCATGTTCCGGAAATTGAACACGGGCACCGACTTGAAGCCGACCGATATGAGAATTCAACTTGCGGACGGTCAGATTACTAGGCCGGTAGGGATTGTGGAGAATATTCCACTTCAAGTTCCGGGAGGAATATGCTTACCTTGTGATTTTGTCATAATGGACATCAAGGAAGAGGGCGACACTTCGCTCATACTTGGACGCCCGTTCCTCACAACCGCCGGTGTTATCGTCGACGTGCGGGAAGGAACCCTATCCTTGAATGTCAAGAACATCGAGGTCGAGCTTCACATATCCAAAGCTATGAAGCATATGCCCTATCACGAGGAGTTGGACTATTTGGACCTCCTCGATGAAGTGATTGAAGAAGCTATACCCCATTCTATTGGCGCTCTCCATGATGATGGCTTCGAAGAAGGCCAAGCTTCTAACGATGAAGAGAAGTTGGAGGACCCTCCAGATAGCTCCACGGACGATGATGAAGGCGACGCTGATGTCGCAAGAATACGAGAACTTTGCAAGCTCTCAACGGCAAAGAAACCAAAGAAAGCTCCACCGAATAGGAGATCGGTGTCACCGGCCAAGAAGAAGATAGGAACTAGCTCAAGCTTGGGGGACTTATCCCCCAACATAACCCAAGATGAGGTGGCACCGAGGAAGACCAATGATCATCACGACCCAAATCCAAGTGGCCTTCCTGGAAAATTTTATGGGCGTATCTCGTATGCGCCCAACATCACGAGCTAAACGAATATCTAAAGGGGTCGAGCTCATGAACTTAAACTAACGCTTGTCGGGAGGCAACCCGGCGGTTTTTGCATTGTTTTTATTTGATTTTCATTTTTGATTTAGACTTTTATTAGTGTTTAGAGTCTAGTGTCCATGAAAATCGTGACAACGGGTCCTAATTTTCATGACAGGAGAAGGAGAAAGGGAGATCACTCATATGGAGGATGACCGAGGCAAGGGAGAGCGCTCCAAGGACACGCTCAGGCCTTAGGAGGAGGATGAAATATACTGGAGGAAGAAAAACAGAGACTGGAGCGAAAAACAGAGAGCCGATGCAGAAAACAGCACGCCACTCGGCCGAGTAGCTTTAAACCACTCGGCCGAGAAAGGACTCCACTCGGCCTAGTGGAGCACCAAACAGGGAAGTTTCTGCAGACCAACTCTCTGTCACTTTCTGTAACTTTTAGTCTTAATTGCCACTCGATCGAGTACCTTATCACTCGGCCGAGTGAAACAGATACCCTCCTAGCTTAAGAATTAATGAGTGGCAGAGCCACTCGGCCGAGTGGAGTTTCTCCCTTCGGTCGAGTGAACCAAAGCCACTCAGCCGAGCCATAAGTGGCGAGGAGAATTTGAAATTTTTTTCGTTTACGCCACTCGACCGAGTGACATTATCACTCGATCGATTCGTAACAATTCCTATATAAGCGAAAGCGCAGCGGGCGCGATTTACGATACTAAAAAAATCCTAATTTGCCCGAGCCCGCTGTCGATTCCACTTCCTCAGCCGCTACGACTCCCCCCTTGCCCGCTGCGACTTGCCGCTGCCCGAGCCGACCTCCCCTCGTCGACGACCGACACTCCGCCGACCGTTGACGACCGGCCACCCCCCACCGCTGGCGCCGCCACCGATCACCCCTATTTTGCCCCAAAAACCCCATTTCTCCCCATTTCTCTTGATTTGTACGCCCGTGAACCCAAAATTCAAATTAATTTCTATACCTATCTATTATCCCCTACCTCCCCCATATATATTGAATATTATTCGCTGATTTGATTGTTTGATTTGCAGGCTAGCTTTGGGGAGCTTTGGGGAGTTTTTGGACACGCCATGGGCTTCGCGGTGGAGGAATCTCTTCGCACACACTGCTGATTGCTCTCGCGGCGTGTTCAGGTACACTCGTTCCATCATTTCACGTCGCATTACTTATTTGGTTGGGACACGTCTCGGGGCACACATGCTGCCGCACACTAGGCCACGTGCACGGGGAGCCGCTTCGAAGCGGAAGAGGACCGATGATCCTGGTCCCTCTTCCGCTAGGGAGGACTCCCCTCCACCTAGCCCGCCACCACCACCTACACAGCCGATCCCTGCTGATCTCGTCCCTCCACCCGCTCCTGTCGTCAGGCCGATGTGGATTACGTTTCGAAATGACCAACACCGTGCCAAATTCGAGCGTATCTGCCATCGCTCGATAGTACCCTCTAGGTTTGCACACCTAGCCACCCTAGACCGCCTAGGGGTACTCGAGGGGCTTCTCAAGTTGTACAACAACGTGGGATGGCATGATTTTCTGTCGGTGTCGGCGGATACTTACATCCGTCCGACACTAGAGGTCCTCAGTTCCATTGACCGGACCCCTGGAGGATGCTCCTTCCGTCTGATGGATCAAGAGTGCACTATCACTCTTGATATGCTTAGAGTATTTTTCCAGTGGCATGTCGTCCCTGACCCTGACCGCGCCTACGCTCCCACCCACATCCCACCCCTGTCGTTCGACACCCATACCTTCTAGACACGGATCACGGGATCCCCACTCGGTTTTGACCCTAGTAGGGCCAAGGCATCTGCTATCCTCCACCCCTGCCTCCGCATTGCACAGCGCCTTATGGCGACTACTTTCCTTGCGAGGAACGAGCCTGGGACCATGTCTACGCTAGAGCTCTACATGCTCTATGCGATGACTCGCCCTAGGGTTCTAGATAAGAGTAGTGACGATTTGGTCCCCGCCGTCGAGATCAACATTGCCAGTTGGTTTTTAGACCGCATTATCATTTCGGTGAGCGCTCCCTCACCTATCTGTTGCGGCGGTCTGATCACCCTTTTGGCCCTTATGACCGGCGTCGACCTTCCTGACGACTTGCATCGAGCTCCGGGCCCCACTACGATTTCGATAGATGTTATGGCCCGGATGAAGATGATTCGTCCCCACGGTCGTCAGCACTGGGTGTGGTTGCACGATCCCTTCAGCGCTGATTACATGGTTCTCCCGAGCCCCGCTCGGATACACATTGGACCGGCTCATGGGGACTGGATTCTAGCGATGGATCTTCTTATCCCCGCTGCCTACGTGCTTGAGTCCGAGGGTGTTGAGCAGGCACCCCTTGCACCACCTGTCGACCCCGTGATCCCTCAGCCTGTGCCTTCACTGTCTGCACCTCCCGACACCTCTATCCACACGTCTGTTAGTGTCAGGAGCACTTTAGCTGAGTTGTCCACCACCACCACCACTGCACCCATTTCAGTCGAGCCCATTTCCACACTGAGCCCCGAGCGTCCACCCACCATTCTTGAGAGCAGCGAGTCTTCCTTTATCGCTACCGTGGAGACCCTCTCCCGATTGCTGTCCACGACTCCTGGGGAGTCATCTTTTGTGACATTCACAGCCTCCCCAGTCGTCGACCTTTCGGTCTCAACCGCTCATGTCTTTACCTAGAGAGTCGTGACTTCTGTCCCCACGTCTGCGTCACTGACCTCTCCCGCCTCCTCGTCACCCATTTTGACTTCCACTTCTGCTGCTTCCACTTCTGCTTTGACACAGCCTGCGTCCCAGCCTCACACCGAGGCTGGGCATCACGTCGTGAGCACAGCACCACTACCCCACTACCCTGCTGGACCCATCCTCTACACTGCCCGAGTGAGACAGCCCCCCCCTCGACACTCTAGTTCAGAGCATTCGTGCTCTTGAGGGGGCTGTTAGTGGACTTAGAGGGGACTTCAGGGCTCTCTCTGCCACAGTCAGTTCCATGCAGACCCGCGTCGCCATGCTTCCCAATATTCAGGCTTGCCTGAATCAGATTCTGGCGCATCTGCCCCCACCACCGACACCCACCCAGCAGCTACCACGCCCACCACCTCCACCACCACCTCCGCCACAGGACGGTGGTGGTGCAGCGCCAACACCAGCTTAGGCACACTCTTGATGCCTCTGATATTTTTTGTCGTTTTGCTGCCCGTTTGTTCTTGGGCCTGGTGATTTTTTGCCCCCTCCTCCACGTACTACTTTAGTGCCTTCCTGATCATATCTTTTTATATCTTTTGGGAGTGAGTGAGAGACTTTTTGGGGGACACTTATATTTGCACCATCCTGATCTTTGCATGCATCACATTCATTCACATCTTATTTTGTTTTTTGTTTTTCTTTCTTTTTCATCATGCATGCATCCTCACCCACCCCACCCACTTCACGTCTCTCGGTATGCTACACTCCGCACATTGAGGACACTGTGCACTTCAGCTTGGGGGAGTGAGTTCTCACACTTTTTATTTTTGCTGCCCTTTATTTTTGATTTCTCACATTTTCTTTCCACTTTTGCACTTATTTTCACCACTTTTTCATTTTTTATCATGCATCACGTTTTCTTATCTTTTTTGAGTATGCTGCATTGTCCATATAATTCTATTTTCTTTTATCTTTGTTTCTTTCATCTTTTGCTAGAGATGACTTTTCTGTGATGATGATGACGTGGTGTTAGCTTATCTCTATGTGCATGCTATTTTGTCATGTCCTAGCTTTTGTTTTAGATATCATATGCTATGTTCTGCTTTGCATTTGAAATAGTAACCCACTCTTTTTCTGTATGAATATGTATGAAATTCTGTTATTAGCTGATGTCTGATGATTCATATGTATGCTTTTCATAGAAAACACACCAAGCTTCACGCATTGATTGCTTATATCTGGAGTATTGATTTCCTTTCTCGTATCACTTCTTATTGCATGAATTGTACGCTTCACCTTCAGGTTGATTGAATGTTTGCTAGGATGATATATCTGGACTAGTTTACTTTTTGAAATTAAATTGAGTAGATTATATTACTCTGCTGAAAGTTGTCGTGCACGTCCTATAGAGTGAAACGAGCGATACATTTATTTCTTTCTCCACATATCTTGAGCATTATTTCTCTATTTGAAATTCATTGGTGAATCCCCCCCTTAGCAAGTCTATTATCGGCATTTCCCCGCTATTATATCCCATGCTCCAATTCCCCAAAATCAAAAAGAAAAAAAATATATATACCTGTATATCCTTCTCTCTTTTGATTTGGGATCGCTTATTCGCTTATGTATATATGTTTATTTTAAAAAAAGATAAAAAGAGAAAAATTGAGAAAAAGAAAATAAAAGAGAAAAGAAGTTTATAAACGATCACATCTCATACTCTTTCTCTCTTTCTTCCCTCTTTTGTTTTTATTTTTTTGGAGCTTCAAAAGAAATGGGGAATGTACATATTGATTTGTTTATGCCACCACGCTTATGGATAAGCTTGGGGATAGGATCCAATGATGTGTGAGAGAGTGACTACCTGACAGTGCATGACAACCAAGGCTAAGTAATCTTCTATACTCGGCGAGATTGCTAAAGTTTCACGAAATCCAGAAATCGACACTTAGCATTCATTTCATGAAAACCATACTTTTCTATTCTTACTATTCCATATTGTGTGATATCTCTTATACTCCTTATAGAAAGCATTCAATTGAAAAGTGTGTGATCTATTATTATGCATACCGCTTTAGATGCTTCAGACGATGTTAATCCTAGAATGATTCCATATTTCATGCTATTTTGATATTTTGGGATTTTCTATTTCGAATGCATCATTACACTATGATATCGGGATAAAAGTCTTTGGCATGTGTTCTATATTCGATGTATGCTATATGAGTAAGCAAACCCCACATCTTAAGAAAAATGATCTAGCACCCCCCTTCTTCGCTTTCTATTCTATTTTTATTTTTATTTTCCTTCTTTTCCATTATTTTGCCCGTCGGGTTCGCTTTTTACTTATCTTCCTCGAGGACGAGTAAGAGGCAAGCTTGGGTGATTTTGATCACTCCATATTTTACACCCTTTTTCTGCATGTTTGCATGCCACTTTGATCGCTCATATCGCGTTTTTCACAATTATTCGACAATATCGCGATGCTTTTCACGATATCTTGTTTTTGTCGTACTTCAGGAGATATAGAGCGATTCGGAGTGATTTTAAGATCAAGGGGATTTGCACCCACTCCGGAGTGTAACCCAAGGCTCTTCTGAGGACTATTCGGCGATGGAAGACGAGTGGAAGTGGAAGGAACTTCGTAGGAGCGACGAGGAAGCGAAATGATAAAGATTGGACATCTACAGCATCTCACTCGGCCGAGTGAAGCACTCACTCGGCCGAGCAAGAAGACCACTCGACCGACCAGACCGGACACGCACCACAGAAGGAAATCAGCGTGCACTCGGCCGAGTGACGATAGTCCACTCGGCCGAGTATGAAGATCCCCTCGCCCGAGTGGCACGGGAAAATCCACCCATCAAAGGAGAATCCGTCAGTCGATTTAGGGTTCCGACTCGGCCGAGTACCTAATATCCGTCGGCCGAGTGGGTAAAGCCACTCGGCCGAGTCACTTCCGAAGACAAACCCCCAAAAATCCCCGACTTACTGTAAATGAACAGGGTTTGTCACTCGGCCGAGTGAGCTGCTCCACGTGCTGCGTAAAGTGCGATTTCTGGGCTGCGCATGGGCATTTTTGTCACGAATTTCTGGGCAATTTTGAGGGGTATTTAAACCCAGTTTTTGCCCTAGTTTAGGAGGACTTTTTGATACTTTTTGGCAGCCTTTTTGAGAGCTTTTTAGATCATTAGATTTAGTCTTTTTGGAGAGATTAGACAGGCTACTTTTGTTGGATGCTATTGGATTCTCATTGGTTTGTCTCTCTTCTTATCAAAAAACCTATTTTTGTTGATAATTTCTCTATTGCAATGAATTGTGTTGATTTTGTTATTGATTTTCTTATGAATTGCATGACGATTAGTGAGTACTTTTATTGGCTTAGGGCGTAGGGATGAATCTTATAGACCCTATTTCTAAATTGTGATGAATTGGTGAAAATCTTGCTAGAATTGATTAGGGTTAGGTTGGGATTGATAAATTACGGATAGCTAGGGATTCATATCGATTGGGATTTACAAGAGATTGGATCCCAATTGGTAGGAAGCCCTATAAATTTGATTTAGATTTACGATTGGACACCTCTAGGATTGGTTTGCAAGAGATTGGACCAAGGCTAGGGTTTTCAATCGTAATTCTATACCAATACCCGTTTGCTAGAGATTGGACGGGTAGGAACTATCTCAACCTAGGTCGTAGCTTGAGTTTGCACGAGAGTGGGCTCGAGATACGATTGAACGATGATGTCGATCCTAATTCTAGTGGCTTATGTTAGGGTTTGCACGAGAGTGGGCCCTAACCTAGGTTCGCAATAGACAGGCAATAGCGCGAGAGTGTGAGCTTGGTTCTACATCTAGTTGCGACTAGTTCACCTAAGATTCAAGTCTAGCAATGATGAAACCTACGAATCAAAACGATGAGATACGGTCCGTAGCGGGGATTCCCTATCCCTAGGCGTTTTATTTTATTGATATTTCCATTGACATTTGAACGATTGTGACAATTTTGCCCCGAATTATTCTCGACCATTTTGATAGCTAGGTTATTGGAAAGAGACACTGTCATTGTTCCTCCCTAAGTTCGATACCTGCACGCCGCTACACCGTGCGCTTGCGGTAAGACTACGAGTCGCTTGTCCCAGGTGCATGTGCATCCCGGGACGTGATCAGCCCGAAGGCACGCGTTTAATGCAGAAGGCATTTGCACTTAAATGTAGAAGAGTAGTTTCACTTGCGTTTAGACCAATTTGTGTTTGCTCAACGCGTACATCGCAACAAATAAATGCCCCTTTTGCATGTTGAGTAATTTTGGTTGGTGGTTAATCAGTGACCAGTTGTAAATGCAGTCTGCTATATATATAATTACTAGAAATGACCCGATTTGACCCGTTTTCCACACGTTGCGTATGAAGTGCAAAGTTGTAAATGCAGCCTAATATATACACAGCGTAGCCTAGCTGTCTTATTCTCTAAAAAGTAAGATAAGTGTTGTCTTTTCACTTATATGTCTTGGAAGTTGGAATTTTGACTTACAAACAAAAGGTAATTCAAGAAATGGACGTGTAAGGTAAACTTTGTTTTTTTGTTACAGCCTTTACAGGCTGTCTTGACCTTGTCTTGTGTGTCTTGGAACTACCGAACCGAAGATATGGACAAAAGTAAGAAGATATTCTTGCCAACTGAAAACTCATCAAAAGTCCCGCTACCGTCATCGCATTATATTTGCTGCAATGTTGAATTATTAATTTCGCATTTCGGGCCATTTATTTTCCACCGATTTGGTGTTTTTTCTTAATTATTGTGATTTTTTATTGAACGTTGTGCATGCTGAGTAATCATTCGTTACGACCGTTTTGCTCAACGCGCACAGCTGGGTGTAATTTGATCAGTTGTGTGCGCTGAATTATACTTCCAAAATGTATACCTTTACATACCGCGCACAACGGGTCATATTTTAATAAAGCAAAGAAATGTACATATTTTTGCTCAGTGCTCGCAACGTTACCTATTGTTGCCCATAGGACGACATGATTAATTATGGGTAATGGATCATGTAATACAGTTTTGCTCAGCACGCACAACGGTCATGGCATCTGACTGTTGTTTTAGATGATCTATTGTGTTTAATTGCATATAGTTTGGCTCTGTGCGCAAAAAGGTCACACCTACATCCAGTTGTGTGATCTGAGTAATTGTGGATAACCAGTTATGGTTTTGCTCAGCACGCACAGCGGTCAAACAAATCGATGTGATCGGTGTGCATGCTGAGTAATTGTGTGCACACGTAAATAGTTTATCACAACGTTTAGCATGAAGGTCACAACTTTTGCCCGTTGTGCGCGCTGGGTAATTTATACTTCGGTGAACAATTTTTGCACAGTAATATCAATGTCGGACATTAATTCAAGTAAACATCAATTTATATATCACCTATATCAATTTTGTATTGTCATGTAATTGTATCAAATTAAATGACATAGTATTAAGGTCTGAATTCCAACATACTACAACATTTATGCATTATAATGTATATTACACAACAAAGTTGAAACTACAGCTAAACATTTTGCAACTTCACATTTTGGAACTTGTATAAAATTCAATCACGGGAATATCCAAATGGTACATTGATTCACTATACGAAAAACTTTTAAAAGTAATGCTGAACAGCTCAAGCAAGATGTCATTTATGATCAGCTCCAATAGAGCGCACCATCATCACTTGCCACACGTATCGTGGCTATCTGTGTCACGCCCCGCTGCGTGTCGGTGCGATAAGCCGCAGTATTGAATACCAAGCGTAAATGTATACACCAAACATTTCGCAGGCCACTGCATCGCTGAGGAAACATTGGCAATAATAATATGTTCTGAAAGTAACCTCTCATGGCCCTCCCACCAGTCTCTGGCTTGATGGGTCAACTGGCACCTCACCAACTCCACCCAACCGTTTCGGAGAAATTAACACATCGTCATACCCCTATTTGGATCGAGGATGTAGACGTAGCGCTCTGAACTCCTCGCAGACGAAGCGCTCGTAGAAACTGACACCTCGAGGCTACTATCCTTTCCCGAGATGGATTGCGGACGTAGCGCTCTGAACTCGTTGTCCTTGTATGCGATTGTTTGACGTTGTTCGCCCAGCTACGAGCAGATACAGAAGCGCACCACCATCAGCGCGTGTCCCTGTATGCGTTGAAGAAGCATCAGTTATGAATGCAAAAAAGGCATAATTAAGTAAAAATAGGGAATAAAGACTTGCAAATTTACGTTTTCGCACTGGAATAAAAATAAATCAAGGTTACTTCTTCTTAGAAGTATCCTGCCTCTGTAGAACATATGAAGGAGCAAATAACATCTTCTAGTACGTAACATGCGATGGCTTTAATTTCTTCATCACGTCAATTGCCGGTAGTATATTGGACATCTTTGTGTGTTGAAGACAAAGCAGTGATGAACAACGGGATAAATTTAGCATGATGAAGAAAAAATACTGTATAAGTAGAAGTAGAAAGAATCAGATAGAATTCTATCATCAAGAAGTGTAGTGGTTGATGAGGTCTAGTAGGAAGGGATGCCAATTATAGACGAAATTGGCCTGGCCCATTGATGAGGATGAGACAATAGAGGAGTGATATTGAATATACAGACGAGTGAATCTACAACAGATTGTTACCAGACAGATGTTGTTCCCAAGAATGTTTGACCTTTGTGGTGCGCGTTCAGCAAAATTTATTGCCTCTAACAAAATTGCTCAACGCGTAAAACGGGTAAAAATATGGCAGTTGTGCGGGTTGAGCAAATTATTTATGTTTATACAATATTACTCATAATTCCATTTAGAGTGATGTTACAAAATGGGACACCATCAAATCCAACAGCATGACATATGAGTATCTTCACATAGATATATGTTGTCTTATTCTGTAAAGAGTAAGATATGTGTTGTCTTATCACTTAAATGTCTTTACACCCATCAATCAACTGACCGTCTGCGCATTATATGTGCTTCAATATTGATTTGTTTATTTGGCATGTCAGTTTGAACATTAATTCTCCCCTGATTTTGTGTTTTTTTCTTAATTATTGTGATTTTTTATTGAACGTTGGGCGCGCTGAGAAATTATTACTTACGATAGTTTTGCTAAATGCGCACGGCTGGTGAAGTTTTAGCAGTTGTGCGAGCTGAATTATATTTCCGAAAGTTATACCTTTGTACACACCACGCAAAACGGGTCATATTAAACAAATCAAAGATAAGTATATATATTTGTTGTCTTATTCTGTAAACAGTAAGATATGTGTTGTCTTTTCACTTATATAGCTTTACACCCATCAATCAACTGACCTTCTGTGCATTATATTTGCTTCAATGTTGATTTATTTATTTGGCACGTCAGTCTGAACATTAATTCTCCCTCGGTTTTGTGTTTGTTCCTACTTATTGTGATTTTTTATTGAACGTTGTGTGCGTTGAGAAATTATTAGTTACACCAGTTTTGCTAAACACGCATGGCTGAGTGAAATTTTAGCAGTTGTGCGAGCTGAATTATCTTTCCGAAAGGTATACCTATTTACACTCCGCGTAGAACGGGTCATATTAAACCAATCAAAGATAAGTATATATATTTGCTCAGTGCTCGCAACGGTCACAACTGTTGGCCGTAGGATGGGATGATTAATTGTGCCCTTGTTGTGGGTAATGGATTATGTAATACAGTTTTGCTCAGCGTGCACAACGGTTATGGCATCTGATGTTTGGTTACGATGAATTATTGTCGTTTTAATTGCATATAGTTTGGCTCCGCGCGTAAAAAGGTCACAACTACGTGCAGTTGTGTGATCTGAGTAATTGTGGATAACCAGATATGGTTATGCTCATAGCCCGCACAACGGTCAAACAAATGATGTGACCGTTGTGCGAGCTGAGTAATTGTGTGCAAACGTAAATGTTTTATCACAACGTATATCATAACGGTCACAACTTATGCCCGTTGTGCGCGCTGGGTAATTCATATTTCGGTAAAAAGTTTTTTACTTGGTAATTTCAATGTCGGACATTGATTCAAGTAAGCATCAATGTATATATCACATATATCAATTGCGTAATGTCATGCAATTGTATCAAATTAAATGACATTGTATTAAGGTCTGAATTTTATCATACTACAACATTTATACATTATAATGTACATAACACAACAAATTTGAAACTACATTTCGTACATTATGACATAAAACACCAAAGAATATCTACCCACAATCACTCTTCTCCGTCAATGATCAAAACTACATTATATGACAAGAGAAAGGCTGGTGCCCCAAAGGCCCGTCCACCTCAAAAACCTGGAGGTGGAGGTGGAGGTGGTGGAGGTGGTGGTAGTGATGGTGGGGCAACAGTACGGATGTCTCTAGGAGAAGGCACCAGATTCTCCATCTTCTCTTGTATGTTCGACTTTATGAGCATCATAGTGTCGAAGTCGCTACGCAGAAGTGAGATCGCCAATTGGTGTTGGAGAGATTTGTTTCAATTTCTACTAATCTATGAGTAAAGTTCACCGGTTGATGGGAGGAAGATGATGGAGCATATGTGAAACTTACATCGCCTATGACTATATCCTCAGTAAATAAAGAGACAGAAGTATTAAGCGCCGCGAGTTTGCTATAGAGGTTGTGCAGAACAGAGTCCTGACGGTGAGACATCCCAACCATAAAGCAGAGGCTGTTACTGAAGTCCTCGAGTTGTGCTTTTTCAGTCAGAGATGGAACTGATTAACCTGCCTGTGCAGGAGGAAACCCAGGAGGAGGCAACATCACATGTGTTCACCTTGCGTTGGACCAAGCGAAAGAACATCCCGATGCATATCATCACGAAGAATGGTTCTATTGGCCGGGGGAATGGGATCATCGTGTTCAAGTGACGTTGAATCATCATCACTTATTCTCCAAGAGTCAGAAGAATCCAACTCACGAGATCGTTTTGGCGACATGACGAAACCCTAGTACGAAATGCGAGAGTGTTAAGATAAAGAAGAAAACAGACCGACAGACCAAAAGGCAGAGGAATGAAATTTTCCGCAAAACCCCTAGTCTACTGAATCCATATATATACCGATTGGTTATCTTAATCTCAGCCGCAGGATTACATAGGGAAGTGGAACTGACAAAAAAGATCTCATCAGACGGCTGGAGTAAAGCATCCGTTCGGCTGGCAAAGCATTCGTAAAGAAGGGCTTACATGGAAACCGAGGTTCTACTTGACTCATTCCCCACACGTGAACATTGTTGAGAAGAAAGCAGATAGCATTTAAAGTGTCATATATTTCGTACCTCTGAAATGAGATTGTACGATGTGGCGGTTGTACTTTCCATCTTTACGTGGCATACCTATTGCGTCTTGCAACCGATCTATAAATATCTATTGTATTAGTGGCCACTGCACGTTCTTTCCAGCCTTACGTGGCTTGGCAACCGATCTATTACATCGGGGTCCACCTTTACGGCATTAATTCTCTCTATTGACACGGATTCATGTTTATCAGGCGGGAAATGATATAATGGAGCCGGTGCAAGACACACGCAGTGTGTAAACCACATGAAAAGTAAATGCACATGATGTGACCGTTCCTTCCAGCCTTATGTGGCTTGGCACCCGATCTTTTATATCAGGTTCCACCTTTACGGCAGTAATCCTCTCTATTGACAGGGAATCATGTTTATCAGTCGACAACTGCTATAATGGAGCCGATGCAAGACACAAGCGGTGTGTAAATCGCATGGAAAGTAAATTCCCGTGATGTGCCCGTTCTTTCCAGCCTTACATGGCTTGGCACCTAAACTTTTACATCGGGCACCACCTTTACGGCAGTAATCCTCTCTATTGACAGGGAATCATGTTTATCAGGCGGCAACTGATATAATGGATCCGGTGGAAGGCCCAAGTGGTGTGTAACCCACATGGAACGTAAATGCCTATGCGGTGCCCTTTCTTTCCAGCCTTACGTGGCTTGGTACCCGATATTTGGCATCGGGCTCCAACTTTACGGTAGTAATCATCTCTATTGACAAGGAATCATGTTTATCAGTCGGCAACTGATATAATGGATCCAGTGCAAGACACAAGCGGTGTGTAAACCATATGACAATAGTAAATGCACATGCGGTGCCCTTTCTTTCCAGCCTTACATGGCTTGGCACTCGATCTTTTACATCGGGCTCCACCTTTACAGTAGTAATACTCCCTATTGACAGGGAATCATGTTTATGAGTCAGCAACTGCTGTAATGGAGCCAGTGCAAGACACAAGCAATATGTAACCCACATGGAAAGTAAATGTCCATGATGTGCTCGTTCTTTCCAGCCTTACATGGCTTGTCACCCAATCTTTTACATCGGGCTCTAAATTTACGGCAGTAATCCTCTCTATTGACAGGGAATCATGTTTATCAGGCGGCAACTGATATAATGGACCCGGTGCAAGGCCCAAGCGGTGTGTAACCCACATGGAACGTAAATGCCCATGTGGTGCCCTTTCTTTCCAGCCTTACGTGGCTTGGCACCCGATCTTTGACATCGGGCTCCACCTTTACGGCAGTAATTCTCTCTATTGACAGAGATTCATGTTTATCAGGCGGGACCTGATATAATGGATCCGGTGCAAGACACAAGCGGTGTGTAAACCACTTGACGATAGTAAATACCCATGATGTGCCCTTTCTTTCCAGGCTTACGTGGCTTGGCACTTGATCTTTTACATCGGGCTCCACCTTTACGACAGTAATCCTCTCTATTGACAGGGAATGATTTTTATTAGTCGGCAACTGCTATAATGGAGCCGGTGCAAGACACAAGCGGTGTGTAAACCAAATGGAAAGTAAATACACATGATGTGCCCGTTCTTTCCAGCCTTACGTGGCTTGGCACCCGATCTTTTACATCGGGCTCCACCTTTACGGCAGTAAGCCTCTCTATTGACAGGGAATCATTTTTATCAGGCAGAAACTGATATAATGGATCAGGTGCAAGGCCCAAGCGGTGTGTAACCCATATGGAACGTAAATGCCCATGCGGTGCCCTTTCTTTCCAGCCTTACGTGGCTTGGCACCCGATCTTTTACATCAGGCTCCACCTTTACGGCAGTAATTCTCTCTATTGACAGGGATTCATGTTTATCAAGCGGGAACGGATATAATGGATCTGGTGCAAGAGACAAGCAGTGTGCAAACCACATGGAATGTAAATGCTTATGATGTGCCCGTTCTTTTCAGCCTTACGTGGCTTGGCACCCGATCTTTTACATCGGGCTCCACCTTTACGACAGTAATTCTCTCTATTGACAGGGATTCATGTTTATCAGGCGAGAACTGATGTAATGGATGCGGTACAAGACATAAGCGGTATGTAAACCACTTGACGATAGTGAATGCCCATGATGTGAACGTTCTTTCCAGCCTTACATGGCTTGGCACCTGATCTTTTACATCGGGCTCCACCTTTACGGCAGTAATCCTCTCTATTGACAGTGAATCATGTTTATTTGTAACGGCCGCTTTCCGACCGATCGTAGTTTCTGCGTGCACGTTATTTAACATGCACGTATTTTAATTGACTATTTCTGAGCTCCGGCATATGCGATGCGATATGCCGTTGTGATCGTTTGGGGGTGTTGAATTTTATAGTAATTTTTGGGAACGTCTTTCACGGCTCGTTTTCTCGCGAAACGACCTTGAATAATAGGGACATTTTAGTCATCTGACTCGAAACGCAGTTTCCAATTTTACGTAAATTCTTGGTAGGCGCTACGCACGATCAGGTTTCATAGGTCTGTGCGTCTCGTCTCCACGATCGCCCCGGTATTTTCGGATTATTTTTCTGACGCCCGGATTGAAAGATATCGCTCGGAGAAATCTCGACCGTTGATTTGCCCAGTCAGATTCAAATTTCGAAATTTGATAGCCAAATCTGGCTAAATCCTTTATTTAAATCGTTTTAAAAATCTTCCTTAATCTGTTCCGCTAATCGTCCCCTAGACTTACCCCTAACTGCACTCCCTCCATCTCTTTACCCCTAACACAATTAACCCTAGGTTTAAATACCTATAGCAATTTCCAACTATTAAACTATAACCCTAAGTTAACCCTAACCCTAGAATTCATAGCAGCCGCTGCTCAGATTTCCGAGAGAGAGAGAGAGAGGCATCTCTCCCTCTTCCTCCCTCCCGTACGAAATTCTCCCCTCCGAGATCTCCCTCTCCCGCAGCTCTCTCTCCCTCACGGCGCAGCCGCAACCCCCTCCGACACGCCACCCCGACGACGGCAGCTCGCCGCTGCACCGGCGATCCGACGCCGGCCCCGCCCCCATGGCCATCTCCTTCTCCCGATCTCTCCCACGGCGAGCTCCGCCGTCGACGTTGATCAACGTCGCCCTGATCCCCGTGCAGCGCCCCCCGATCACCGCCGCCACCGCATCTCTCACCGGTGGCCCCTCGCGACCGACCAAACCCCGCGGCCCCGACGGCTGCACGGTGCCGATCTCTGAGCCCGATCACCCAGAACCCCCGCGATCGTCTTCCGCCGCGACCCCCGAGCCCGATCGCCGACGTGATCGCCGCCCTCAGCCGCTGCGACCCGAGCGTCGCCTTCCCCTCGCTCAGTGCACCGCCCCGCGCCCTCCGGCGAGATCCCACCGCCGGATCCCCCATGAGGCCCCCTCCGTTCAGCGATCCACTGCCGCCTCGCCGCTCTCCGCCTCTCGCAGCCACTGCGCCGCCGCTGTGCATCTGCGCCGCCGCTCGCCTCGCTTCACGGCCTCCGCGCTGCCTGTCACCGTTCCGTGATCCACAGCGCGCGCAGCCGCCTGTCTGCGCATCCCGCTATCGCTGTGTCGCCTGACGACGCGCCACTGTCGCTTCCCGACCACCGGCGCGCCCTCCGACATCCGGGTGACCCCACGGCCACCGTCAGTGACTTGAGCAGCTCGCTCCAACCGCAACCGCCACTGCTGCGGATCTGACACCGCACGACTCCCCGCGCCGCCATCGACTGTGCTCAGCCCCCGACCGCTTCTTGACCACACTCGGACCACGCCACCCCCCCTTGCTAGCCAACGTCATGAAGAGGCGCACCCGAGAGCTTTAGGCGCATGCAAGAATAAATAGTGAGGCCTTTAACTATCATATTTTGTTGTAGCGTGAGTAATCAGGGTGTCTTATTTTCCCCTATAATAAGAGATATAGGTTGGTGCTTGATTTTGATAAGCTTGTGTGTTGATATATTGTTGTGTGCCTGTGTGTGCTGTAGCTATGTCTAAAAAATCTTGGTTGAGTGAGGACTAGTAGTTTAACTTTGTAAATCCGACATCGCAGATAACTAGATCTTGTTGCTATCGGCTGGACACTCAAATTGCATCGATCAGACATCCTGGGAACGGAGAGGGCGACACGTTTTGTTGTTGCTTTCAGATTCCGACGCCAAATCACGCGTGACCGTCAAAAGGTTAGTCCCCTCAACTCGTAGAAACCCCCACCGTAGCGAATCGGACCCTAAACTAAAAATCGAAAAATTGGAATTTAACTTACTTTTCGCTCTATTAAAACATTGTGCAAATCTAGAATATCGACGACTGGACGAGACGCCCCGGACGGACGACACGCTCGCCACCGTAGGCAAGTGTATCCCACTTGCACTTTTGGCCGTGCTTAGGCCTTAGTTGGTTAGAATTGTTAACGGTGAACAAATAGAACCGGACATGAAATGATAGCGTCCGGGACGACTCCTGACGGCTCAGACTTGACGACGAAGTCTGAGCCTGACAACAACAACTTTTGATACTGTAGGGCTGTCATGTGTGTGCGTGTGTGTGGACACCCTAGAATAACAACTCCCTACACTTGTCATGTCGTGTCCTGTTACACAAAAAGCCTTCGGGCGTTTCGGATGCTTTCCTCCGCGAAAGTGATCCCTGTTATACAAAAAGCCTTCGGGCGTTTCGGATGCTTTCCTCCGCGAAAGTGATCCCTGTTATACAAAAAGCCTTCGGGCGTTTCGGATGCTTTCCTCCGCGAAAGTGATCCCTGTTATACAAAAAGCCTTCGGGCGTTTCGAATGCTTTCCTCCGCGAAAGTGATCCCTGTTATACAAAAAGCCTTCGGGCGTTTCGGATGCTTTCCTAGCGGAAGTGATCCCTGTTACACTAAAGGCCTTCGGGCGTTTCGGATGTTTCCCTAGCGGAAATGATCCCTGTAAATCTTGTCCTGAGTTCCTGGGTTTGGGGTTGGGTTGAGCGTGCGCACGGTAAGAGGGTCTGATCCCCCTCAAACCGTAAGGCGTGAACCCTTTCGTGTCTCACTTGTCCTGTCTTGTCTTTTCCCGTCACGTCCCGTCTTGGCTTGACACCTGTAGGTTAGTCCCGTAGTTGGTAGCACACGCTACGACAACTACCTGTCCCGTTTTACTTTCCTGCTGCGTTACTTCATGTTGTGTTACCCGGTTATAACCACAGCATGCTAATCAACCAGTAAACTGTTGTGTAAAAGAACCTCAGCATGTTAATCAACCAGTAAACCGTTGTTTAAAGTTCGGTACACTTGCAGTAAAGTCTAACCCTTCTTGTAGACTTTACCTGACGTACAGTTCCTTTTTCTTGGGTGCTGTACGTCAGGTGTTCAGCCAGAGTTCGAGGACGAGGCAGTCTCGCTGGAGTACGAGGAGCCGAGGACGCCGACCCAGAGCATGTGCCTGACAGGGACCAGACCTTGAGGTCTTTTCAGTCAACACTTTCAGAGGTTATTGCTTTTAGTTTGTCTTTTTGGTAGTTGTTGCCATGCTTAGGATTCTTTTAGATTTGTACTCGCTGGATATTATTTCTCCATATTAATGAATGTCTTTTCCTTTCTGTACTTTTGTTGTTCCTAAACTTTATAAATGCAAGAACCTGGAAAAAAATTCAAAAATGGTACCCCTACAGACGCTTATTGGGTCCGAGCTTCTCAGCTCTGGCCTAAGCGGGCCTTTGTCACGCTTCGCCTCCGTCCATTTTGGGAAGCGGGGCGTGACAGGTTTTAGTGGTGGCCCATGCAGGTCTTGCAAAAGTTCGGAACAATCAGAGTACCGCATTCATTCAATATCCATGTACAAGTTTAAATTAGGTTCCCAGTCTTAGATGGTAGGAAGACTTAGATAGACGTCCCAGTTGGATAGTCCGACACCTTGGTTAAGATTTAGTCGCACCTGTCTTAGTATACCTTAGTAGCCTCTCCCTCCCTAGTTCTGACCAAATTAGATTTCTAGAGTCCTTATTTTAGCTTAGTCGGCCACCCAGCTCCATCGACTTCGGGCCCAGCAGAACGTAACCTTGATTCTCTTAGGAACCTTTTCCCTTAGATTCTGCTTACAGTCTAGCTCATTAGGAAGTCTTAGAGCTGAGTTATCCTAATCTTTAAACGACCCGATAATTAGAACCCCTGACTTCTAGCGTCGCCCTGATCTTTACAAATTTTTGTGTTGTCAGCCGTAACGTTCCATCGTAGCCCTTCACGATTCGTATCTTAACCCTATTCTTCAAACAATCATTTTCCGGTCTCCCGATTCACGTGATCGTTCCAGACGATTGTCGTCGATCCTTCAAATCCTTTCCTTGACCGATTCTGCTTCCACTAAAAGTATTTTCGAAATTTATTATTAAGTTTTTTTTTTCGCCCAGCTAAATTTCTTTGGAAACCCCTATATTATATATTTCAAAATTTCTTTTTCGGTTGAGTTAAAATTCTTTCACTGATTCTAAAAACCTCCTTAATCGTAAGACTATTTTACTGCCTTGTGCCTATTTTCAAATCGGTATCTTTCGTATATCAGTTTTAAACCTTATTATCAAGTTCTATAATCCAATATGTATACATTACCTTTCTAAACTACAAAAATTATTTCTAACCAACTAAAGTATGTACTTTTTGAAATACTTTCTAAACCAAAGAGATCTTTAAATGTTTTCTTGTATATGTATAAACATCTCTGTGCTCATCGTACTCATACTTCAAAAATATTTGTTTAACTTACTTTCATTTGCAAAGCAACCGCTACCTCACCCTACATTATCTCCTTCTCCACATTGAAAAAAAAAAGAAAATTTTTTTTACCATCTGCACGCTTTTTACTACCTTTTTTTATAAGTATAAAAGTATATGATACTCTATTTTACACGTAATTCTCCTTTCATCTATCTAATTATTTTGAGGAATGTTTTTGCTCCATCCAACCAACTACCATCCTTACCCCGCCTTATTTGAACTCGTTCTTTTCAATCTCATTTCGTTCTTTTTGGGTTTAGTTTCCTTTTCCTCTATTGTTAGGCATTAGTCCTTGTAGTTGTCTAAGCTATCTCCAGTTCAGGAATATGCCCTTTGGTAGGAAATGTCGTCGTGGTGTATGTACATAGGTAGAGTGTGTAGACCTGTATGAGTGTGACATCTTTAGGATTCTGATATCTGCCTTTTTGTGTCTTGATGTGTACTCAGTATTAACCATGATAGGAATGAAGTTGTCTGAATGACGGTATTCATACGTATATGAATAGGGTCATAGCAGGCAATTTCCTTAGACGTAGTTTTTCGCGATTATAGAATAGCTTAACTTTGACTGCATGTGATAGTACCAAAACTTTGTTTTTTTTCTTTTTAACCAACCCTTTAAAGTTTTTGAAATTAGCTCACAAGATCACAAATCAATTATCCTTCCTCATCCATTACCACAACTCCACACGTTTTCCCAAATGTTTAAAATGTGTCTTTGGTCTTAAGTTTCTTTTTGTTCGCTTCTTTTCTTTCTCCCTTAGAAATTTTGTGTTTATGGTTGATATATTATTGGGACTAGCTATTATCGTTATAGGATTTTGTTTGCGGGTAGGCTCAGGGTGAGATGAGTTTTATTATAGCAATGAGTAATTGATTTCGGAACACAAGGATAAATAAAAAAAAAAAATTGGATGAAAGGAACGAAGTGTCCAAGACTTATTTACGATACCGAGGTGTGACTGACTCAATAAAGAATTCTGGTTGAATGAGATTATATGCGTGAAGATGAGAACTTATCAGATTGGAGGCTTAGACGAATGGTAGATAGGAATGGCTACATATTATGGTATGAGTTAGGATGATCGTGAGAATGAGTAGAGCATTTTTAGCATCCAGACTTAATTGATAAGTTGACGTGAGGAGACATTGGAAAAACCACGATGTGTGGGGATAAATGAATGGTTAGGCAGTCGAACTTAATATTGCTTGGGATTAATTTTAGTGAGTAGGATAAGATTTGATTTTGGTAGTTCAAATTTTTTTGGCGGATGAAATTATGTGAAGATATGACAAGGAATGCATTAAGGACACGACGATTGTTGATTTGTGAAGATATTATAAGAAAGACAAAGTTTTCGTCTTGGATTGGTGATCGACTAGGACATCATTATAGCGACCGATTAATATTGGGAAGAGATCGAGAAAATTCAAAGAGGGTATGGAGCGATGAGGTTTAGTAAAGTGGTAGGGTAAGAGAAGGTGATTGTTATTCTCTTACGAGAACTTGGAGTTGGAAATTTAGCAGCAGTGATGGATCTATGGTTAAGTCTTAGGATGTGAGATTAGTCGTGGCATTATCCAGTGAAAAGAAGGGTTGTGAAGGATTAATTAAAGAACATTGGTTGAAGTTATAAGATTAGCAATCTATAGGCGTAGTCATGAGAGTTTTGGGGTATAAGGTTATATAGATATTATTATTGTTAATAGGAGTGATTCCGAGGACGGAATCATTTCTAAGGTGGGTAGAATGTAACGGCCGCTTTCCGACCGATCGTAGTTTCTGCGTGCACGTTATTTAACATGCACGTATTTTAATTGACTATTTCTAAGCTCCGGCATATGCGATGCGATATGCCGTTGAGATCGTTTTGGGGTGTTGAATTTTATAGTAATTTTTGGGAACGTCTTTCACGGCTCGTTTTCTCGCGAAACGACCTTGAATAATAGGGACGTTTTAGTCATCCGACTCGAAACGCAGTTTCCAATTTTACGTAAATTCTTGGTAGGCGCTACGCATGATCAGGTTTCTTAGGTCTGTGCGTCTCGTCTCCATGATCGCCCCGGTATTTTCGGATTATTTTTCTGACGCCCGGATTGAAAGATATCGCTCGGAGAAATCTCGACCGTTGATTTGCCCAGTCAGATTCAAATTTCGAAATTTGATAGCCAAATCTGGCTAAATCCTTTATTTAAATCGTTTTAAAAATCTTCCTTAATCTGTTCCGCTAATCGTCCCCTAGACTTACCCCTAACTGCACTCCCTCCATCTCTTTACCCCTAGCACAATTAACCCTAGGTTTAAATACCTATAGCAATTTCCAACTATTAAACTATAACCCTAAGTTAACCCTAACCCTAGAATTCATAGCAGCCGCCGCTCAGATTTCCGAGAGAGAGAGAGAGAGGCATCTCTCCCTCTTCCTCCCTCCCGTACGAAATTCTCCCCTCCGAGATCTCCCTCTCCCGCAGCTCTCTCTCCCTCACGGCGCAGCCGCAACCCCCTCTGACACGCCACCCCGACGACGGCAGCTCGCCGCTGCACCGGCGATCCGACGCCGGCCCCGCCCCCATGGCCATCTCCTTCTCCCGATCTCTCCCACGGCGAGCTCCGCCGTCGACGCTGATCAACGTCGCCCTGATCCCCGGGCAGCGCCCCCCGATCACCGCCGCCACCGCATCTCTCACCGGTGCCCCCTCGCGACCGACCAAACCCCGCGGCCCCGACGGCCGCACGGTGCCGATCTCCGAGCCCGATCACCCAGAACCCCCGCGATCGTCTTCCGCCGCGACCCCCGAGCCCGATCGCCGACGTGATCGCCGCCCTCAGCCGCTGCGACCCGAGCGCCGCCTTCCCCTCGCTCAGTGCACCGCCCCGCGCCCTCCGGCGAGATCCCGCCGCCGGATCCCCCAGGATGTCCCCTCCGTTTAGCGATCCACTGCCGCCTCGCCGCCCTCCGCCTCTCGCAGCCACTGCGCCGCCGCTGTGCATCTGCGCCGCCGCTCGCCTCGCTTCACGGCCTCCGCACTGTCCGTCGCCGTTCCGTGATCCACAGCGCGCGTAGCCGCCTGTCTGCGCATCCCGCTGTCGCTGTGTCACCTGACGACGCGCCACTGTCGCTTCCCGACCACCGGCGCGCCCTCCGACATCCGGGTGACCCCACGGCCACCGTCAGCGACTTGAGCAGCTCGCTCCAACCGCAACCGCCACTGCTGTGGATCCGACACCGCGTGACTCACTGCGCCGCCATCGACTGTGCTCAGCCCCCGACCGCTTCTTGACCACACTCGGACCACGCCACCCCCCTTGCTAGCCAACGTCATGAAGAGGCGCACCCGAGAGCTTTAGGCGCATGCAAGAATAAATAGTGAGGCCTTTAACTATCATATTTTGTTGTAGCGTGAGTAATCAGGGTGTCTTATTTTCCCCTATAATAAGAGATATAGGTTGGTGCTTGATTTTGATAAGCTTGTGTGTTGATATATTGTTGTGTGCCTGTGTGTGCTGTAGCTATGTCTAAAAAATCTTGGTTGAGTGAGGACTAGTAGTTTAACTTTGTAAATCCGACATAGCAGATAACTAGATCTTGTTGCTATCGGCTGGACACTCAAATTGCATCGATCAGACATCCTGGGAACGGAGAGGGCGACACGTTTTGTTGTTGCTTTCAGATTCCGACGCCAAATCACGCGTGACCGTCAAAAGGTTAGTCCCCTCAACTCGTAGAAACCCCCACCGTAGCGAATCGGACCCTAAACTAAAAATCGACAAATTGGAATTTAATTTACTTTTCGCTCTATTAAAACATTGTGCAAATCTAGAATATCGACGACTGGACTTTTGAACTGTGCACATAGGATAGAATCGTCGAATAGGACTGAACATCAAAATTGTGACTTTGACGATTAGGGTAGTCCCGACAACCTAGAAATGAACCTAAATAGGATTTATTGAAAATCGCGACTTGACACCGTCGCCGTGACCCTGTTTCAGACGGACTACAGCAGACGCAATGCCTGGACGAGAAGCCTCGGACGGACGACACGCTCGCCACCGCAGGCAAGTGTATCCCACTTGCACTTTTGGCCGTGCTTAGGCCTTAGTTGGTTAGAATTGTTAACGGTGAACAAATAGAACCGGACGTGAAATGATAGCGTCCGGGACGACTCCTGACGGCTCAGACTTGACGACGAAGTCTGAGCCTGACAACAACAACTTTTGATACTGTAGGGCTGTCATGTGTGTGCGTGTGTGTGGACACCCTAGAATAACAACTCCCTACACTTGTCATGTCGTGTCCTGTTACACAAAAAGCCTTCGGGCGTTTCGGATGCTTTCCTCCGCGAAAGTGATCCCTGTTATACAAAAAGCCTTCGGGCGTTTCGGATGCTTTCCTCCGCGAAAGTGATCCCTGTTATACAAAAAGCCTTCGGGCGTTTCGGATGCTTTCCTCCGCGAAAGTGATCCCTGTTATACAAAAAGCCTTCGGGCGTTTCGGATGCTTTCCTCCGCGAAAGTGATCCCTGTTATACAAAAAGCCTTCGGGCGTTTCGGATGCTTTCCTCCGCGAAAGTGATCCCTGTTATACAAAAAGCCTTCGGGCGTTTCGGATGCTTTCCTAGCGGAAGTGATCCCTGTTACACTAAAAGCATTCGGGCGTTTCGGATGTTTCCCTAGCAGAAATGATCCCTGTAAATCTTGTCCTGAGTTCCTGGGTTTGGGGTTGGGTTGAGCGTGCGCACGGTAAGAGGGTCTGATCCCCCTCAAACCGTAAGGCGTGAACCCTTTCGTGTCTCACTTGTCCTGTCTTGTCTTTTCCCGTCACGTCCCGTCTTGTCTTGACACCTGTAGGTTAGTCCCGTAGTTGGTAGCACACGCTACGACAACTACCTGTCCCGTTTTACTTTCCTGTTGCGTTACTTCATGTCGTGTTACCCTGTTATAACCACAGCATGCTAATCAACCAGTAAACTGTTGTGTAAAAGAACCTCAGCATGTTAATCAACCAGTAAACCGTTGTTTAAAGTTCGGTACACTTGCAGTAAAGTCTAACCCTTCTTGTAGACTTTACCTGACGTACAGTTCCTTTTTCTTGGGTGCTGTACGTCAGGTGTTCAGCCAGAGTTCGAGGACGAGGCAGTCTCGCTGGAGTACGAGGAGCCGAGGACGCCGACCCAGAGCATGTGCCTGACAGGGACCAGACCTTGATGTCTTTTCAGTCGACACTTTCAGAGGTTATTGCTTTTAGTTTGTCTTTTTGGTAGTTGTTGCCATGCTTAGGCTTCTTTTAGATTTGTACTCGCTGGATATTATTTCTCCATATTAATGAATGTCTTTTCCTTTCTGTACTTTTGTTGTTCCTAAACTTTATAAATGCAAGAACCTGGAAAAAAATTCAAAAATGGTACCCCTACAGACGCTTATTGGGTCCGAGCTTCTCAGCTCTGGCCTAAGCGGGCCTTTGTCACGCTTCGCCTCCGTCCATTTTGGGAAGCGGGGCGTGACATTATTAGTCAGCAACTGCTATAATGGAGCTGGTGCAAGACACAAGCGGTGTGTAAACGACATAGAAACTAAATGCCCATGATGTGCCCGTTCTTTCCAGCCTTACGTGGCTTGGCACCCGATCTTTTACATCGGGCTCAACCTTTACGGTAGTAATCCTCTCTATTGACAGGGAATAATGTTTTTCAGGCGGCAACTGATATAATGGATCTAGTGCAAGGCCCAAGCGGTGTGTAACCCACATGGAACGTAAATGCCCATGCGGTGCCCTTTCTTTCCAGCCTTACGTGGCTTGGAACCCGATCTTTTACATCGGGCTCCACCTTTACGGCAGTAATTCTCTATATTGACTGGGATTCATGTTTATCAGGCGGGAACTGATATAATGGATCAGGTGCAAGATACAAGCGGTGTGTAAACCACATGAAATGTAAATGCTCATGATGTGCCCGTTCTTTTCAGCCTTACGTGGCTTGGCACCCGATCTTTTACATCGGGCTCCACCTTTACGACAGTAATTCTCTCTATTGACAGGGATTCATGTTTATCAGGAGAGAACTGATATAATGGATGCGGTACAAGACATAAGCGGTATGTAAACCACTTGACGATAGTGAATGCCCATGATGTGCACGTCCTTTCCAGCCTTACGTGGCTTGGCACCTGATCTTTTACATCGAGCTCCACCTTTACGGCAGTATTCCTCTCTATTGACAGTGAATCATGTTTATTAGTCAGCAACTGCTATAATGGAGCTGGTGCAAGACACAAGCGGTGTGTAAACAACATAGAAAGTAAATGCCCATGATGTGCCCGTTCTTTCCTGCCTTACGTGTCTTGGCACCCGATCTTTTACATCGGGCTCCACCTTTACGGTAGTAATCTTCTCTATTGACAGGGAATCATGTTTTTTAGGCGGCAATTGCTATAATGGATCTAGTGCAAGGCCCAAGAGGTGTGTAACCCACATGGAACGTAAATGCCCATGCGGTGCCCTTTCTTTCCAGCCTTACGTGGCTTGGCACCCGATCTTTGACATCGGGCTCCACCTTTACGGTAGTAATTCTCTGTATTGACAAGGAATCATGTTTATCAGTTGGTAACTGATATAATAGATCCGGTGCAAGACACAAGAGGTGTGTAAACCACATGACGATAGTAAATGACCTTGCGGTGCCCTTTCTTTGTAGCCTTACATGGCTTGGCACCCGATCTTTTACATCGTGCTCCACATTTACGGCAGTAAGCCTCTCTCTTGACAGGGAATCATGTTTATGAGTCGGCAACTGCTATAATGGAGTCGGTGCACGACACAAGCGGTATGTAAACCACATGGAAAGTAAATGCCCATGATGTGCCCGTTCTTTCCAGCCTTACGTGGCTTGTCACCCAATCTTTTACATCGGGCTCTACCTTTACGGCAGTAATCCTCTCTATTGACAGGGAATCATGTTTATCTGGCGGCAACCGATATAATGGATCCGGTGCAGGGCCCAAGCGATGTGTAACCCAGATGGAATGTAAATGCCCATGCAGTGCCCTTTCTTTCCAGCCTTACGTGGCTTGGTAACCGATCTTTGACATCGGGCTCCACCTTTACGGGAGTAAATCTCTCTATTGACAGAGATTCATGTTTATCAGGCGGGAACTGATATAATGGAACCGGTGCAAGACACAAGCGGTGTGTAAACCACATGAAACGTAAATGCTCATGATGTGACCGTTCTTTCCAGTCTTACATGGCTTGGCACCTGATCTTCTACATCGAGCTCCACCATTACGGCAGTAATCCTATCTATTTGACAAGGAATCATGTTTATCAGGCGGCAACTGATATAATGGATCCGGTGCAAGGCACAAGCGGATCATACTGGATATATTTGGTAACTTAGATAAATTTGGGCCTAGATCCGAAGAAGGAATTTTTGTTGGATATCCCACCCGTAGCAAAGCCTACTTGATAAACAACAAAACTATTCAACGATCGAGGCGTCACTACATGCAGAATTTTATGAAGATTTTGATTCCCCTCATGTTATTGATGATAGTGTAGATGCTATAATGTGATTTTCTTAGTGACGTTAAAATTAATGATTCTTTTATTGAGACTAAAACTACTAATGAGATTGTTGAAGATGCTCCAAGTGATGCAAGAATTCCTAAAGCTTACCCAACCGTTTGCAAGCATCCGCATGACCAAATTATTGGAGATACTGATGTGGGTGTTCGAACGATATCTAGAATTGAAGAATTCTCTCATTGCGCATTTGTCTCTACCGTTGAGCCAAAGAACATCCAATAAGCTTGTGAGTATAGCTCTTGGATAGTGGCAATGGAAGAAGAGCTCATGCAATTTGAGAGAAATGAAGTTTGAGAGCTTGTTCCTCTTCCAAGTGGTCACCAAGTTATTGGGACCAAGTGGATCTTCAAGAACAAGACAGATGAGAACGAGGTCATCACAAGGAACAAAGCAAGGTTAGTAGCTCAAGGCTGTCGACAGGAAGAATGTATCGATTTTGAAGAATCCATTGCCCCCGCAGCTAGAGTAGAAGCTATTAGATTACTTTTAACTTTTGCATCTCATAAAAATTTTAAATTATTTCAAATGGATGTTAAAAGTGTATTTTTAAATGGAATTGTTAATGAAGAAGTGTATGTATCTCAACCACCCAATTTCATACATGAAAAATTTGTAGGCCATGTTTTCAAACTCAAGAAAGCGATATATGGGTTGAGACAAGCTCCTAGAGCTTGATATGATCGACTCAAGACCTTTCTTGTGAATTTAGGTTTTAAAATGGGTGAAGTTGATTCAACACTTTTCATTAAGGATTATGAAAATGACATACTATTGATTCAAGAAAATGAAGGATGTGACATACATACATCAAACCAAGTACACATGGGAGCTAATTAAGCGATTCGGGATGGAATCGTCTTCAAGCAAAAAGACTCCCATGAGTACGACAACCCAACTACATAATGATGAGAATGGAAAAGATGTAGACGTTCGTCTGTATCGATGTATGATTGGTAGCTTGCTCTATTTAACTGCTAGTAGGCCCGATATCATGTTTTCTATATGCTTGTGTGCTAGATATCAAGCTGGACCAAAGGAGTCACACTTGATTGCGGTTAAACGAATCTTTCGTTATCTCAATCATTCACTAGATTATGGGTTACTTTACCCTAAATCTAGCACATATGAGGCAGATCTCATATAGTGATGCCGACTTTACCGGATGCAAATCCGATAGGAAGAGTGCTAGTGGCACTTGCCTTTTTCTAGTAAATTCCCTAGTTTCTTGGTTCTCCAAGAAACAGAACTCAGTATCATTGTCCACGACTGAAGCGGAATATATTGTCGTGGGTCTTCAATGTGCACAAGTTTTTTGGATGAGACACACTCTTAAGGACTATGGTGTCAATTGTGATACTTGCCCTATTATGGTTGATAACCAAAGTGCTATATGTCTTTTCAAGAATCCAGTACAACACTCCCGTACCAAACACATAGATGTGATACACCACTTTATCAATGATCATGTAGCTAAGAAGGACATCATATTAGATTACATTGAAACCCAAAAACAAATCGCCGACATCTTCACAAAACCTCTTAAAGAAGATTCATTTGTGAGGTTGCGTGAAGAATTAGGGTGAATCTGAAATTTAGGACTTCAACTTACTTTTTATATCATCATTTGAACTATTATCATCATGTTGCCTCTCTTCATTTGATATATCATATATTGGTTTTAAGAAAAGCTATTGAGATTTCGTTGTTTTCATGGGTTTTCGGACTGTTTTAAGAGATTTGAGTAATAAATGATTTATCTTTTGATATTGATTTTGTGATGAGTTTTGTGTTAGAGTATAGGTCCTAGGGTGAGTGTGCATATCATCTGGATTTTGACCTTACTGTGCATTTTTGGACCAGGACAGACGACTGTCTTTCCTTCGACAGTCGACTGCCCTACTCTATGGCTGTGTCGTTCGCCCAGGCGACTGATGATGACATTACAGTTCACCGTTGGATCAACAGTCGACTGCATTTTAGTCATCAGGTGCCTGTCCATTTTGTCCGCAGTCTCTGTTTATATCATCGACTTTATTGTTTATCAGTTAGTCGACTGATGAGTATAATACAGTCGCATGTCGCCTGTACAGGTGACTATATGTTACCCAACAGTCGACTGTCTGTCAACCTTAGCTCATCTCATATTATTTCAACCAGTCGACTGACTACTGTTCATCAGTCGACTGTCTCCTAATGTGGCGGTTCGTTCTTTTGATCTGAGCCGTCGATTTTTCGATCCAATGGCCCAGATTCATTTGCCCCTTCGATATATTACCGAGATCCTTCGTTTCGACCGAACATTTTCTCTCTCATCCGATTGAAAAATCATTTCGTTTCCCCTTTCGAACTCTCAGTCGATCACTCCGCCGGTGTTTTCTGTCATCTTCTCTCTTCGATCTGTCGATTGATTCTCTCTCCTTCGACTGCTTGCTCAATTGACTCTCGTCAGTCGATCGACGAGTCTATGGTATCTTCCCCTTTCGTTTATCAACACTTGTGTAACCTAGATTCTGTCTCTTGGTTTTTATGGATCCTACTGGTCTTTCGTCGTCTGGAGAAACCTTGAACATCTATCGTGCTGATCCCTCTCCTCCACCTGCTGAGCAGCTACCCTCTTCGCCTTCATCGTTTGGAGAGTTCTTGGAAATCTTGGTTGGTGACCCTATTCCCTCAGCAAATGTCGCTGAACCCGCTTCTCAGCCAGCCGATCAACCTCCCCATACACCTCCGTCTGTACCTCTAGAGGATTTCCTTCTCGCTCAATTGTGTGACTGTGTCACTTCAATTGAGAACTGTGCTGCCTCTATGGATCAGAAGCTCACTCTCCTTCTCGAGCTTCAGTACAAGTCTTTCGTGCTTCATTGGTTCCCCATTCCTGCCGAACATCAAGCCATG
Organism: Scilla litardierei; assembly: GCA_030789695.1. Lineage (NCBI taxonomy): Eukaryota > Viridiplantae > Streptophyta > Magnoliopsida > Asparagales > Asparagaceae > Scilla > Scilla litardierei. The sequence goes on along the minus strand of JAULAV010001667.1, from coordinate 33,590 downwards.
TTTCCACCGTCGGAGAATATTGACCATGTTTCTGTCCCCCCTCCTCCAGGCTATGTGCATGTTCCTTCTGATGTCCTGACCCCCATTCATGCTCAAGCGGAAACCTCTGCCGCGGGTGCGTCGTCATCCTAGAAGAAGGCTCGAGCTTGCCCTACCCGTCGCTCCGCCAGAATGATGTTTCGACAGTCTGTTCGTCCCTCAGATCCATCAGTCATCCATATTGACTGATGCTACTGTTGCTGTTTTGGACACTCAACTAGAATTTTTTTTGTTTGTTTTGGTTAGGGTTGAGCAGTTCAATGTTGTATGTTTGATGATTATTTTGGATAGTGATGGTATATGGATGAATAATGTATTTTGTTCGGTTTGATGCACATGGTGATGTTTATGCTTTCTGTACCCATGTTATCTTCTATATCTATATATATATATGAACTTGCAGCTTCGTTGTTCGGTTTAACACATTGTATACTTGTTGATCATATATGTGTGAATTTTGTGATATGGTCTCCATGTATGCTATATTTTATTTGTGTTGTGATTTGAGACGTTAGTTTTCCTTCGTGTATCTCAATGTTGATATTGGACTCTCATTCATCTTACCAACAAAGTTTATACTGTGGCTTTATGATTTTTATTGATTTATATATCTTTAGACTCTTATTTAGCACGATTGTTGTTGTTAATTTACTCCCGCATTTTGGATAATGCCATAGGGGAAGAGAAATAAACAGACAGATTCATAATTAATGTGCTAAGTATAGTCTACTAAACAGACATACAAAAACTGGATGTAGGTTGCTACACTTTTTTTATACATCGGAGGTTGCTACAATGACTCTCCAAATTTGGATGGCACTGTAGCAAACCGGCAAAATGTTACAAGTTTTGCAGTGCTGTTGATGGAGGGAAAACGCCATATTTGGCGTGTTGCAGTGTGGTTGGAGATGATATAACCGGCCATTCGGTTTAGTCTTGTATGGAATTGTTGAATATGGCGTAATTAGACGTTAACTAAATATGGGAAAAAATACCTAATTAACTGTCACATCATCTATCATATTTAGTTAAAATATCCCCCACCAACCACTTTCAATGGGGATGCATAGTGGGGTCGAGATATCTTGTGGGGCCCGTTAAACTATATGTGTACCTTCGAATTGGAATGTTGTTAACTGGGCAAGTTGTAGTAGGTTTCGCGTCTTTTGACTGTGCTTTGAAAAATTCTATCGTTATTCCTCTGTGGGGTCCACTTTCACTTGTTATCATCGTGTTTCCATTAATAAGACGAAAATATATAAATAAATAAAATGCAATTGAGTTATTGATTTGACGAGATGGATGAGGTGAGATGTTGGTGGGACCATAAACCAGAATTCAAGGGATCATCCATCTGCCGAATTTGCTGATAATTTGTTTGAGAAATTTTTTTCTCGTAAGCGTCATATCAGCGAATATTTGTATCCATTGTGACAAGTAAAATATTTATTCGTATAATAAATCACCTCACACAACTGTATACAGTAATACCATTTGTTCGCGATGAGTAAAATTCGTATAATAAATCAAATCGGTCACCGAGCACAACGATCCAAATTTACGCACATAATGCGAGTGACTAAATTATGTTTGCTCACCGCGCACAACGGTTCAAATTTTGGCCCGTTGTGCTCGTTGAGTAATTAAGTCTCCGTTTATTTATACTTTTAATAACAAATGGAAGAGCGAGAGAGATGGCCACCCAAAATGCCGGACCCGGCCAAAAATTTTATTTACCGCCAAATTCAGAGTATTACTGTAGCAGACAGCAAAAAACCCCCTCGAAGGCCCCATAAAACCCCTCCTTGCATCCGGTCAAGTGGGGGATATATATCCCGCCAAATTTGGGGATATATCAACATTCGTGTTGATTTGTGCCTTCACTGCAGATATGGCTGAGAAATCGTGTCAGTGGGACGAAGAAACTTTACAAGGTCAGTCTTCAGTGGAAGAAGAGACGGTGATGTAGATTTAACCGTTCCCTTCACGACATGGGGGATGTGCGGCCGCAGCTGCCTGAGACTCCTCTAAGGGATACGTGGCCATGGGGAGGTCTCGTTCCGGCAGGCTATGTCCCCCCCGGAGTACGAGGGGGCATTGCTGTTGAATCCGCCCACTGACGTTCCATCGGAAGGTACTAGGGGGAACCGTCACCGACCCTTCTTCCCCGTCTGGGACGGCGAGTCTGCATTGGTGGATAGGGGGTAGCCAGTCGGCTGGTGGAGAACTCCATCCTTCCCATTGACCAAAGTGTCCTGGGTCAAATTGAAGGCTCGCCAACTCAGTCGTTTATGGCAGTGACTTGGTTAACTACTAATGTCTTCTCTTTGTGATGTTGCCTTACTCTTACTTATCCATGATTCCATGCAGACATCATTGGTCGGGGCGGAATTGCGTCGCAGAGTGGTACAATTGTTGATTGCCGAGCGGAAAAAGGCGGTTTCATTCGAATCTCAACTTAAGGATTTGAAGGAGCAGCTGATGAAAGAGAGGGACCGCAGATCTCAGGCGGAGTGGGAGGTTGCGAAAGCTAAAGATCGGGCGGCCTCAATGTCAGCGGTTCGGAAGAGCTCCGAATAGCGATGGTACATAGAGAAGAGTAGTCTCCTGGCTCGTATAGTCGAGTTGGAGAGAAACTCGCTTCCTCCAAACTCGATTGAAGACGTTAGGCATGAGGCTGAGGCGAGGAAGCGCCAGCGATCTGGTCGGGATTCCGGTGGAGGATTGGTCCCAACGTAGGATGGTTTGGCTACCAATGAGCCCTCCAGCGAGGCGTCTATGTGAATCGTGGCATCTTAGTACACCAAATTTTTTTGGTAGTTTTATATTTTCAGAGGTGAACATGTGATGGGGTATGCGTTCGTAATGAACTGCGAACATTCAATTGGTAATGAACACCGTCTGGTGCTGTCTTTTACCGCTTGTTAGTAAAAATATCTGTGTGCCAACCATTAGCGATCTTAGTACACCGATTGCATAATTTCTTGTGTCTATTAAAACATAGCATACATCCATCACAGAAATGAACATGGATGGTGTGAAATATCGAAGTTGCCCGGGAATATACTTAGTGCACGTGAAATGCGTTGGAATTGAGCTTAGCATCACAGTGTACCAGATATACAATTTTTTCTCAGTGCGCACACCGGCCACTCCTTTTACCTGATGTGTATGGATGAATCTGATTTGTCAGTGTGTTTCATTGGAGTCATTTTCTACAGCATTCACATAGCCTCTACATGCATCGACATTAATTCTCTCTATTGACACGGATTCATGTTTATCAGGCGGGAAATGATATAATGGAGCCGGTGCAAGACACACGCAATGTGTAAACCACATGAAAAGTAAATGCCCATGATGTGCCCATTCCTTCCAGCCTTACGTAGCTTGGCACCCGATCTTTTACATCGGGCTCCACCTTTACAGCAGTAATCCTCTCTATTGACAGGGAATCATGTTTATCAATCTACAACTGCTATAATGGAGCCGGTGCAAGACACAAGCGGTGTGTAAACCACATGAAAAGTAAATGCCCCTGATGTGCCCGTTCTTTCTAGCCTTACGTGGCTTGGCACCCGATCTTTTACATCGGGCTCCACCTTTACGGCAGTAATCCTCTCTATTGACAGGAAATCATGTTTATCAGGCGTCAACTGATATAATGGATCCGGTGTAAGGCCCAAGCGATGAGTAACCCACATGGAACGTAAATGCCGATGCGGTGCCCTTTCTTTCCAGCCTTACGTGGCTTGGTACCCGATCTTTGACATCGGGCTCCAACTTTACGGAAGTAATCGTCTCTATTGACAAGGAATCATGTTTATCAGTCGGTAACTGATATAATGGATCCAGTGCAAGACACAAGCGATGTGTAAACCACATGACAATAGTAAATTCCCATGTGGTGCCCTTACTTTCCAGCCTAACATGGCTTGGCACCCGATCTTTTACATCGGGCTCCACCTTTACAGCAGTAATCCTCCCTATTGACAGGGAATCATGTTTATGAGTCGGCAACTGCTATAATTGAGCCGGTGCAAGACACAAGCGGTATGTAAACCACATGGAAAGTAAATGCCCATGATGTGCCCGTTCTTTTTAGCCTTACGTGGCTTGTCACCTAATCTTTTGCATCGGGCTCTACATTTACGGCTGTAATCCTCTCTATTGACAGGGAATCATGTTTATCAGGCGGCAACCGATATAATGTATCCGGTGCAATGCCCAAGCGGTGTGTAACCCACATGGAACGTAAATGCCCATGCTGTACCCTTTCTTTCCAGCCTTACGTTGCTTGGCACCCGATCTTTGACATCGGGCTCCACCTTTACGGCAGTAATTCTCTCTATTGACATAGATTCATGTTTATCAGGCGGAAACTGATATAATGGATTTGGTGCAAGACACAAGCGGTGTGTAAACCACTTGACGATAGTAAATGCCCATGATGTGCCCTTTCTTTCCATGCTTACGTGGCTTGGCACCCAATCTTTTACATCGGGCTCCACCTTTACGGCAGTAATCCTCTCTATTGACAGGGAATCATTTTTATCGGTCGGTAACTGCTGTAATGGAGCCGATGCAAGACACAAGTGGTTTGTAAACCAAATGGAAATTAAATACACATGATGTGCCCGTTCTTTCCAGCCTTACGTGGCTTGGCACCCGATCTTTTACATCGGGCTCCACCTTTACGGCAGTAAATCTCTTTATTGACAGGGAATCATTTTTATCAGGCGGCAACCGATATAATGGATCAGGTGCAAGGCCCAAGCGGTGTGTAACCAACATGGAATGTAAATGCCCATGCGGTGCCCTTTCTTTCCAGCCTTACGTGGCTTGGCACCCGATCTTTGACATCGGGCTCCACCTTTACGGCAGTAATTCACTCTATTGACAGGGATTCATGTTTATCAGGCGAGAACTGATATAATGGATCCGGTGCAAGACAAAAGCGGTGTGTAAACCACGTGGAATGTAAATACTCATGATGTGCCCGTTCTTTCCAGCCTTACATGGCTTGGCACCCGATCTTTGACATCGGGCTCCACCTTTACGGCAGTAATTCTCTCTATTGATAGGGATTCATGTTTATCAGGCGAGAACTGATATAATGGATCCGGTACAAGACAAAAGCGGTATGTAAACCACTTGATGATAGCGAATGCCCATGATGTGCCCGTTCTTTCCAGCCTTACGTTTTTTGGCACCCGATCTTTTACATCGGGGTCCACCTTTACGGCAGTAATCCTGTCTATTGACCGGGAATCATGTTTATCAGTCAGCAACTGCTATAATGGAGCCGGTGCAAGACACAAGTGGTGTGTAAACCACATGGAAAGTAAATGCCCATGAAGTGCCCGTTCTTTCTAGCCTTACGTGGCTTGGCACCCGATCTTTTACATCGGGCTCCACCTTTACGGCAGTAATCCTCTCTATTGACAGGGAATCATGTTAATCAGGCGGCAACTGATATAATTGATCCGGTGCAAGGCCCAAGCGGTGTGTAACCCACATGGAACGTAAATGCCCATGCGGTGCCCTTTCTTTCCAGCCTTACGTGGCTTGGCACCCGATCTTTGACATCGGGCTCCACCTTTACGGCAGTAATTCTCTCTATTGACAAGGAATCATGTTTATCAGTCGACAACTGATATAAGAGATCCGGTGCAAGACACAAGCGGTGTGTAAACCACATGACGATGGTAAATGCCCATACGGTGCCCTTTCTTTTCTGCCTTACATGGCTTGGCACCCGATCTTTTACATCGGGCTCCACCTTTACGGCAGTAATCCTCTCTATTGACAGGGAATCATCTTTATGAGTCGACAACTGCTATAATGGAGCCGGTGCAAGACACAAGCGGTATGTAAACCACATGAAAAGTAAATGCCCATGATGTGCCCGTTCTTTCCAGCCTTACGTGGCTTTTCATCCAATCTTTTACATCGGGCTCTACCTTTACGGCAGTAATCCTCTCTATTGACAGTGAATCATGTTTATCTAGCGGCAACCGATGTAATGGATCCGGTGCATGGCCCTAGCGGTGTGTAACCCAGACGGAACGTAAATGCCCATGCGGTGCCCTTTCTTTCCAGCCTTATGTGGCTTGGCACCCGATCTTTGACATCGGGCTCCACCTTTACGGCAGTAATTCTCTCTATTGACAAAGATTCATGTTTATCAGGCGGGAACTGATATAATGGATCCGGTGCAAGACACAAGCGGTGTGTAAACCACATGGAACGTAAATGCTCTAGATGTGCCCGTTCTTTCCAGCCTTACGTGGCTTGGCACCCGATCGTTTACATCGGGCTCCACCTTTACCGCAGTAATCCTCTCTATTTGACAAGGAATCATGTTTATCAGGTGGGAACTGATATAATGGATCCGGTGCAAGGCACAAGCAGATCATACTGGATATATTTGGTAACTTAGATAAATTAGGGCCAAGATCCGATGAAGGAATTTTTGTTGGATATCCCACACGTAGCAAAGCCTACTTGATAAACAACAAAACTCTTCAACGATCGAGGCGTCAGCTACACGTAGAATTTTATGAAGATTTTGATTCCCCTCATGTTATTGATGATAGTCTAGATGTTATAATGTGATTCTCTTAGTAACGTTAAAATTAATGATTCTTTTATTGAGACTAAAACTACTAATGAGATTGTTGAAGATGTTCCAAGTGATGCCGGAATTCCCAAAGCTTACCTAACCGTTTACAAGCATCCTCATGACCAAATTATTGGAGATATTGGTGTGGGTGTTCGAATGATATCTAGAATTGAAGAATTCTCTCATTGCGCATTTGTCTCTACCATTGAGCCAAAGAACATCCAATAAGCATGTGAGTATAGCTCTTGGATAGTGGCAATGGAAGAAGAGCTCATGCAATTTGAGAGAAATGAAGTTTGAGAGCTTATTCCTCTTCCAAGTGGTCACCAAGTTATTGGGACCAAGTGGATCTTCAAGAACAAGACAGATGAGAACGAGGTCATCACAAGGAACAAAGCAAGGTTAGTAGCTCAAGGCTATCGGCAAGAAGAAGGTATCGATTTTGAAGAATCCATTGCCCCCGCAGCTAGATTAGAAGCTATTAGATTGCTTTTAACTTTTGCATCTCATAAAAATTTTAAATTATTTCAAATGGATGTTAAAAGTGCATTTTTAAATGGTATTGTTAATGAAGAAGTGTGTGTTTCTCAACCACCCGATTTCATACCTGAAAAATTTGTAGGCAATGTTTTCAAACTCAAGAAAGCGATATATGGGTTGAGACAAGCTCCTAGAGCTTGATATGATCGACTCAAGATGTTTCTTGTGAATTTAGGTTTTAAAATGGGTGAAGTTAATTCAACACTTTTCATTATGGATTATGAAAATGACATACTATTGATTCAAGAAAATGAAGGATGTGACATACATACATCAAACCAAGTACACATGGGAGCTAATTAAGCGATTCGGGATGGAATCGTCTTCAAGCAAAAAGACTCCCATGAGTACGATAACCCAACTACATAAGGATAAGAACGGAAAAGATGTAGACGTTCGTCTGTATCGAGGTATGATTGGTAGCTTGCTCTATTTAACTGCTAGTAGGCCCGATATCATGTTTTCTGTTTGCTTTTGTGCTAGATATCAAGCTGGACCTAAGGAGTCACACTTGATTGCGGTTAAACGAATCTTTCGTTATCTCAATCATTCACTAGATTATGGGTTACTTTACCCTAAATCTAGCACATATGAGGCGGATCTCATATAGTGATGCCGACTTTACCGGATGCAAATCCGATAGGAAGAGTACTAGTGGCACTTGCCATTTTCTAGGAAATTCCCTAGTTTCTTGGTTCTCCAAGAAACAGAGCTCCGTATCATTGTCCACGACTGAAGCGGAATATATTGTCGCGGGTCTTCAATGTGCACAAGTTTTTTGGATGAGACAGACTCTTAAGGACAATGGTGTCAATTGTGATACTTGCCCTATTATGGTTGATAACCAAAGTGATATATGTCTTTCCAAGAATCTGGTACATCACTCCCGTACCAAACACATAGATGTGAGACACCACTTTATCAATGATCATGTTGCTAAGAAGGACATCATATTAGAGTACATTGAAACCCAAAAACAAATCACTGACATCTTCACAAAACCTCTTAAAGAAGATTCATTTGTGAGGTTGCGTGAAGAATTAGGGTGAATCTGAAATTTAGGACTTCAACTTACTTGTTATATCATCGTTTGAACTCTTATCATCATGTTGCATCTCTTCATTTGTTATATCATTTATTGGTTTTAAGAAAGGCTATTGAGATTTCATTGTTTTCATGGGTTTTCGGACTGTTTTAAGAGATTTGAGTAATAAATGATTTATCTTTTGATGTTAATTTTGTGATGAGTTTTGTGTTAGAGTATAGGTCCTAGGGTGAGTGTGCCTATCCTCTGTATTTTGACCTTACCGTGCATTTTTTGGACCAGGACAGACGACTGTCTTTCCTTCGACAGTCGACTGCCCTACTCTATCTTCTCTTTCGGCAGACTGTGTCGTTTGCCCAGGCGACTGATGACAACATTACAGTCCACTGTTAGATCAACAGGCGACTGCATTTTAGTCATCAGGCGCCTGTCCATTTCGTCAGTAGTCTCTGTTTATATCATCGACTTTATTATTTCTCAGTTAGTCGACTGATGAGTATAATACAGTCGACTGTCGCCTGTACAGTCGACTGTCTCCTGTACATTCGACTGTATGTTACCCAACAGTCGACTGTCTGTCAACCTTAGCTCATCTCATATTATTTCAACCAGTCGACTGACTACTGTTCATCAGTCGACTGTCTCCTAATGTGGCGGTTCGTTCTTTTGATCTAAGCTGTCGATTTTTCGATCCAACGGCCCAGATTCATTTGCCCCTTCGATATATCATCGAGATCCTTCGTTTCGACCGAACAGTTTCTCTCTCATCCGATTGAAAAATCATTTTGTTTCCCCTTTCGAACTCTCAGTCGATCACTCCGCCGGCCTTTTCCGTCATCTTCTCTCTTTGATCTGTCGATTGATTCTCTCTCCTTCGACTGCTTGCTCAATTGACTCTCGGTAGTCGATCGGCGAGTCTACGTTATCTTCCCCTTTCGTTTATCAACGCTTGTGTAACCTAGATTCTGTCTCTTGATTTTCGTGGATCCTACTGGTCCTTCGTCGTCTGGAGAAACCTTGAACATCTATCTTGCTGATCCCTCTCCTCCACCTGCTGAGCAGCTACCCTCTTCGCCTCCATCGTCTGGCGAGCTCTTGGAAATCCTGGTTGGTGACCCTATTCCCTCAGCAAATGTCGCTGAACCCGCTTCTCAGCCAGCCGATCAACCTCCCCATACACCTCCGTCTGTACCTCTAGAGGATTACCTTCTCGCTCAATTGTGTGACCGTGTCACTTCAATTAAGAACTGTGCTACCTCTTTGGATCAGAAGCTCACTTTCCTTCTCGAGCTTCAGTACAAGTCTTTCGTGCTTCATGGGTTCCCCATTCCTGTCGAACATCAGGCCATGTTTCCGCCGTCGGAGAATATTGACCATGTTTCTGTCCCCCCTCCTCCAGGCTATGTGCATGTTCCTTCTAATGCCCTGACCCCTGTTCATGCTCAAGCGGAAACCTCTGCCGCGGGTGCGTCGTCATCCTAGTTGAAGGCTCGAGCTTGCCCTACCCGTCGCTCCGCCAGTTAGATGTTTCGCCAGTCTGTTCGTCCCTCAGATCCATCAGTCATCCACATTGACTGATGCTGCTGTTGCTGTTTTGGACACTCAACTAGAATTTTTTTGTTTGTTTTGGTTAGGGTTGAGCAGTTCAATGTTGTATGTATGATGATTATTTTGGATAGTGATGGAATATGGATGAATGATGTATTTTGTTCGGTTTAATGCACATGGTGATGTGCATGCTTTCTGTACCCATGTGATCTTCTATATATATATATATATATATATATATAAATATATGAACTTGCAGCTTCGTTGTTCGGTTTCACACATTGTATACTTGTTGATCATATATGTGGGAATTTTGTGATATGGTCTCCATGTATGCTATATTCTATATGCGTTGTGATTTGAGACGTTAGTTTTCCTTTGTGTATCTCAATGTTGATATTGGACTCTCATTCCTCTTATTAACTAAGTTTATACTGTGGTTTTATGATTTTATTGATTTATATATCTTTAGACTCTTATTTAGCACGATTGTTGTTGTTATTTTACTCCCGCCTTTTGGATAATGCCATAGGGGGAGAGAAATAAACAGACAGATTCATAATTAATGTGCTAAGTATAGTCTACTAAACAGACATACAAAAACTAGATGTAGGTTGCTACACCTTTTTTTATACATCGGAGGTTGCTACATTGACTCTCCGAATTTGGATGGCACTGTAGCAAACCGGCAAAATGTTACAAGTTTTCTAGGGCTGTTGATGGAGGGAAAACGCCATATTTGGCGTGTTGCAGTGTGGTTGGAGATGATATAACCGGCCATTCGGTTTAGCCTTTTATGGAGTTGTCGAATATGGCGTAATTAGACGTTAACTAAATATGGAAAAAATACCTAATTAACGGTCACATCATCTATCATATTTAGTTAAAATATCCCCTACCAACCACTTTCAATAGGGTTGCATAGTGGGGTCGAGAATATCTTGTGGGGCCCGCTAAACTATATGTGTACCTTCGCGTTGGAATGTTGTTAACTGGGCAAGTTGCAGTAGGTTTCGCGTCTTTCGACTGTGCGTTGAAAAATTTTATCGTTATTCCTCTGTGGGGTCCACTTTCACTTGTTACCATCGTGTTTCCATTAATAAGACGAATATATATATATATATATATATATATATATATATAATGGCAATTGAGTTATTGATTTGACGAGATGGATGAGGTGAGATGTTGGTGGGACCACAAACCAGAATTCAAGGGATCATCCATCTGCCGAATTTGCTGATAATTTGTTTGCGAAAATTTTTTCTCGTAAGCGCCATATCAGCGAATATTTGTATCCATTATGACAAGTAAAACATTTATTCGTATAATAAATCACCTCACACAACTGTATACAGTAATGCCAGTTGTTCGCGATGAGTAAAATTCGTATAATAAATCAAATCGGTCACCGAGCACAACGATCCAAATTTACGCACATAATGCGCGTGACTAAATTATGTTTGCTCACCGCGCACAACGGTTCAAATTTTGGCCCGTTGTGCGCGTTGAGTAATTAAGGCTCCGTTTATTTATACTTTTAATAATAAACGGAAGAGCGAGAGAGATGGCCACCCAAAATGCCGGACCGGGCCAAAAATTTGAGTTACCGCCAAATTCGGAGTATTACTGTAGCAAACCGCAAAAAACCCCCTCGAAGGACCCATAAAACCCCTCCATGCGTCCGGTCAAGTGGGGGATATATATCCCGCCAAATTTGGGGATATATCAACATTCGTGTTGATTTGTGCCTTCACTGTAGATATGGCTAAGAAATCGTGTCAGTGGGACGAAGAAACTTTGCAAGGTCAGTCTTCAGGGGAAGAAGAGATGGTGACGTAGATTTAATCGTTCCCTTCACGACATGGGGGATGTACGGCCGCAGTTGCCTGAGACTCCTCCAAGGGATACGTGGCCATGGGGAGGTCTCGTTCCGGCAGGGTATGTCCCCCCCGGCGTACGAGGGGGCATTGCTGTTGAATCTACCCACTGACGTTCCATCGGAAGGTACTAGGGGGAACCGTCACCGACCCTTCTTCCCCGTCTGGGACGGCGAGTCTGCATTGGTGGATAGGGGGTAGCTAGTCGGCTGGTGGAGAACTCCATCATTCCCACTGACCAAAGTGTCCTGGGTCAAATTGAAGGCTCGCCAACTCAGTCGTTTATGGCAGTTACCTGGTTAACTACTAATGTCTTCTCTTTGTGCTGTTGCCTTACTCTTACTTATCCATGATTCCCTGCAGACATCATTGGTCGGGGCGGAATTGCGTCGCAGAGTGATACAATTGTTGATTGCCGAGCAGAAAAAGGCGGTTTCATTCGAATCTCAACATAAGGATTTGAAGGAGCAGCTGATGAAAGAGAGGGACCACAGATCTCAGGCGGAGTGGGAGGTTGCGAAAGCTAAAGATCGGGCGGCCTCAATGTCAGCGGTTCGGAAGATCTCCGAAGAGCGATGGTACGTAGAGAAGAGCAGTCTCCTGGCTCGTATAGCCGAGTTGGAGAGAAACTCGCTTCCTCCAAACTCGATTGAAGACGTGAGGCATTAGGCTGAGGCGAGGAAGTGTCAGCGATCTAGTCGGGATTTCGGTGGAGGATCGGTCCAAACGTAGGATGGTTTCGCTACCAATGAGCCCTCCAGCGAGGCGTCTATGTGAATCATGGCATCTTAGTACACCAAATGTTTTTGGTAGTTTTATATTTTGAGAGGTGAACATGTGATGGGGTATGCGTTTATAATGAACCCCGAACATTCAATTGGTAATGAACACCGTCTGGTGCTGTCTTTTACCGCTTGTTAGTAAAAATATCTGTGTGCCAACCATTACCGATCTGCGTACACCGATTGCTTAATTTCTTGTGTCTATTAAAACATTAGCATACATCCATCACAGAAATGGACATGGATGGTGTGAAATATCGAAGTTGCCTGGGAATATATACTTAGTGCACGTGAAGTGTGTTGGAATTGAGCTTTGACCGGCGCCCCGTTTACAGTATGGGCGCGGTGTCGTTTTACCGCAAGTGCACGGTTAGTGTAGGGTGCAGGTTTATCGAACACAGGGAGGTGGATGGCTTGAGTGGCTACTAGCCTCGCCTAGGTCGCGTGCTAGCTACGCGGATGATAAGGGTGAAGTGTAGAAATAACGAGAAGAAACGAAAAAGACACGAAATGAATCCCCGCTAACACGGGCTAGAGCATTCATGACACTTGGCATTTGACTTGATCCAGGGTGAGACATTGCCCCAAAAGGTGGTACCTAGCGTCCATGGCCTGATATTCCGGTCGGTGCCAAGCACGCTAGGCCTACCCGGTTCCGGACGGTGGGCACTCCCGTGTCCATAAACACCTTCCGCAACCGGGAGCATTAAGGCCACAATGATATCTCCCAACACTTCGTCCAAGCCGCTCCCGCGTGCGAGGACTCGATGTCTACGCTGGGGGCGTGAGCTATGGCTAGGGAGTCAACCGCCAAGTTTATTCCCCCTCGGCCCGACGGTCAAGGGCGGTCTTTTTCCCGCCGATGACAATGAAACACCCCCGCGTAACCCTAATGGCCAAATAGGTCAAATGTGATTTCTAGCAATACATCGAAGCGGATCTTGACAGAACAAGCACCGGACCTCAATCCCCAACACATCTAGTGTGTTGCCGTACGAATTGGACCCAGATTGCTAGAAATCCCCATTGACACATTTCATCGAACACGTGCCATGCAATCAAGTCTAATGTAAATTCCCAAGCAACAATCCTACCCTAACCCGTATTAGGGTTCATCAATACTACTCCATGATGAAAGACATATAAACAAACAACACAAAACACACACAAACATTCATCATGAAGCAAAAGAAATACAACACAAAAAATGGAGAACAAGAGAAAGAAATACTTATCTTGAGTGAATCGTTGATCCCTTACAAGACTTATTGAACAAAATACCTAATCTAAAACTAACCTAGAACTCCCAAGAGAAGGGGGGCAAAAGCCCTAAAAAACTGAGAAGAGCCTTCCTTTCAGTCGGCCAACTTCGAGTATTTATAGCCCCACTTCGAAACCCTAGTGGTTCGGGTCCAAACCCGCAGGAAAAGCGCCACCCGATCGGTTGACAAGTCAACCGATCGGGTGATCTGTTACAAATAGCAAACAGAAAACGGTGGAGCTTCACCCGGTCAGATGAACCGGTCGGTTGAGTTTTTGGGGTGACCGGTTGGATCTTGGAGCTGTCGGTTGAAGCGATCGGTTGGACGCCCGTGTCTTCAGCTCATCTTCTTCAGCTACAGATGAACCGATCGGGTGAGAGTCACCCGATCGGTTGGCGCTTTGCTTCGAGAAAACAGAGAACAGCCCCCGCTGAACCGGTCAGCGAACCGGTCGGGTGACTTCTTTGTGAGCTGCGGCAGAGACCGGGTGGTGCACGCGTGCATCACCCGATCGGTTGGAGATGACCAACCGACCGGGTGAGGGGCTGAAAGATGAATTCTTTGGCGTTTGACCCCCTGGATCACGCGTGACTCCTCCCGTTGCTCCGGGGACTTGAGATATCATCGTTAAACGTCCCATACACGGTCAATCTCCTGCAAACACGGATAAACTAAGAAAAGTGAAAGAAAACGGGAAAATACACGAAAACAGATAAGAGATGGCAGAAAAACACGAAGAAACAGAAAAGAAAACGTGCGTGAATATATGAAATATAAACGCACGTCAAAATCCCCCAAGCTGAATTCTTCCTCGTCCTCGAGGAAGACGAGTGAGAGTATGAGCTCGGAAGGGAAAAATGGAGAGGAAGAAAGAAAAAGAAAACTTTATATCCTAGATCACTCGTTAGGGCCAACAAAATCAAAAATGACACACCAAGCAAGCAAACGCCACATCACATCACTAAACCAAGGAATACGAGTCCAGACGAGTGCCATGGGCCCACGCGGTGAAGCGCGAGTGAGTGCGGTCGTATGCTAGCAGATAGTGTCACTATCTACGATGTGCAATAAAGCTCCATATACACGTACCCAAAGAAAGACCCAAATATCGATTCGAATCGAATAAAGCGGTGAATATATAGCTCAAGCATGCATGAGAATAGAGCAAGAATCGAAACATATCATGTGTCATGGACTCCACAACTAGGGTTAAGGAAATCACCACACTAAAGCCTAGATAATTGCTAAAAAGTTCCTAAGCCAAGTGTTTTCGAAAACGATGGGGGTTGAGATGATGTGGAGTAGAACACTCGGTGCAAATTCTCGCCTTCCCTTATTTCTCGACAAGTAGGAAAAAATATTCACACTGGAAATTTTTGGGTTTTGGGTATTTGTATTTTTTTTTCTTTTCTTTTCATTTCTCATATTTTGGTTTTTTTTTCTTTTCTTTTCTCCTTTTTTGGATTTTTGGGAATTGGGATATTTACATGTGTACTCTCCCAAGTGGAAGAACGGTACACGACGAGGGGATTTGCACCAAGTAAAATAAAAATGAAATCGGATTCTAAACACTTGGGCAAAGGAGATATTTCTTGCTAATCAGAGCATAGGCTAAATGGGTTATCCTAGTCCTTGTTTGTGGAATCCCGACACATGCGAATTGAAACATACGATATAAACATATAACATGCATATAGAAGCAGACAGTAGAAGCAAATACCGCATATTCAAATCGAAGCATGACAATCTAGGGGTCAACCAAGGATAGGTATATAAAACAAAATCACAAAGTAGAAGCACACCAAATGCTAGTCACGACACACGACTCTCAAGAAAGCTAAGTGGACCCACGATGCATGAAATGCAAGAGGACTCGGTATCCTAGGGTTAGTGAATGTGATTATCGAAGCTGTGCAAGGTGCGCGTGTGATTTTTGTGGCAATTCATCATAGGGTTCATCTCTAGGAGAAAGAGATAAAAAGAAGAAAAGAAAAAGAAAAAGAAAAACACGGAGAAAAACGACTCAAATAACGAAGAGAAAGGGACAAATGACGCATGAGGTGCGACTCCCCCAAGCTAAAACTTGCATTGTCCTCAATGCAATAGTTGTGAATACGGGAGGGAAATGAAAATGGGGGGGGAGTAGTGCACCGACACAAAAAATGAAAAACACGAAAAACACATGAGCGAAACTAAAAAATAAGACACACGAAAACATGCACACAAATCGATTTCCCCCAAGCTGAACATGACAATACTAGCAAAATGATATGATCAATGTGATGCAGAAATATGCTAGGGGAAAATCGGAAAAGAAAGAAATCAGAATGCAGGAGAGACAGTCTGCTCGTTCTCCTCTGAAGAGGATGTGGGGTGAAATGATAGAAGGGCACGACATGAAGGGTTATTATGATGCAAAAGCAAATCCTAGATACGCTCCCCTCGCTAATGAGAGGAGACGAGATTATTCAAATCTAAACTAGAAAGCGATAAATTTTTACACTACTGGATTTAGATACACCTGAGCATAGGCGGATCCAAGATCTGGAGTGGGGCAGGTAGCTGCTCTAACTGCTCCTTCTGTGGCTCCGCTAGAAGCGTTGTGCCACGTGTGCCAATGGACCCAAGCAATGCACCTCCAAGCATCCCTCGTAGGTGTCCACCTGTGACCTGCAAAGGACGAGGTGCATTAGTCCATGGCAAGAAATTATTTCCCAAAATAAATGTATCCCAGAGATAGTCGCCGGTAAATGATGGTAAAATATATGAAATGTGGCGAACACTCCCTGGAAATGGTATGCTATCCTCTGTGCTAGCGACGATCAAATCTCCGCTCTCCATGTGAAGTTGCTCTCCAGGTGGTGACACATCACAGTATACCTCAAGGGAAGTCGATCCTGTGTCCTGTGAGAGATATGGTGTGTCAAATATATATGAGTCGAAAGAAATAGGACGTGAAAAGCGAGACTCAAATGTGGAGTGAGAGTGAGTATGAAAATCTCCCCGAATAGGGGCAATATGCTCAAGTAGATGCTCAGCCCCAGAAGAAGTGGAGCGTGACGGTAGAGGTAGATGTGGCTCGGGCTCCATGAAGTGGATGATCGTATCCAAGCCCTCATGCACATCCTCCTCGACGATATGCTCATGCTCCTCCATCTGCCCGATGTCCTGAATGACATCCTCATGGTTGACCACCGACCAAGGAGGAAGCTGTGACAGAGATGGCTCTTGAGTTGGATGTGGAGCGGACCCCTCATATGTGGTCGTGGTGTCCTCGTCCTCACGCACATCCTCCTCGCCCTTTTGCATAAGCTCTGTAAACTCCTCGGTCCTCTCATAGGACTCATGTGGGGTATCTAAATCAAGACAAGAAGTCTCTCCCACAGATCCTAGGTAAATCTCCCCATCCTCACTACCATCATCAAAAAATGCTTCGTCATCCAAGTGGTAGTGATGGAAAAATGGGGGATCGGCATGAGATGTGTCTATGGTGGCCGACGGCATGGTAGTCTCAACCATGAAAGTAGGTATATCCTCTCCTTCATCCCCTCTCCTCGGTGTAGGCTCGGTGATTGGTACCATCAAGTTTTGTAACATTTGGCCTTGGTTAAACATGGCACTTTCAAGGAGAGACACGAGGCTTGATTCTTCTTGTATTTGTGGAGGGGTATAAGGTTGAGGAAATAGATGGGAGGTGTTTGGGCTAAGGTTGTGGGAAAATATATGGCCTTGGAGTGGGGGGAGGCCCTCAAGGCAATCATAATACACGTGCCCCGCCATCCCACAAGTCTCACAAACCAAAAATGAATAGGGATTGTAGCCTCTCATCTGAGCATCGAAATTTGATCTCCACATGGTTACACCAAAGATACCTGGACAACAAAAATAAGAAAACTAGAGAGGAGCGTCAATAGCACAAGAAAATAACAAAAAGATAATATAATGGTGGGGAAAAATTTCTTGGTTATTGAATATATTTTTTTTATATAAAAAAAGAAAAAGAAATTTTTGTGTTTTTATGCGTAGACTAACGAACCCAAGCTAAGCTAATATCAAACCGAACGCCTCCCCGGCAACGGCGCCAAAAACTTGACCGGCGCCCCGTTTACGGTATGGGCGCGGTGTCGTTTTACCGCAAGTGCACGGTTAGTGTAGGGTGCGGGTTTATCGAACACAGGGAGGTGGATGGCTTGAGTGGCTACTAGCCTCGCCTAGGTCGCGTGCTAGCTACGCGGATGATAAGGGTGAAGTGTAGAAATAACGAGAAGAAACGAAAAAGACACGAAATGAATCCCCGCTAACACGGGCTAGAGCATTCATGACACTTTGCATTTGACTTGATCCAGGGTGAGACATTGCCCCAAAAGGTGGTACCTAGCGTCCATGGCCCGATATTCCGGTCGGTGCCAAGCACGCTAGGCCTACCCGGTTCCGGACGGTGGGCACTCCCGTGTCCATAAACACCTTCCGCAACCGGGAGCATTAAGGCCACAATGATATCTCCCAACACTTCGTCCAAGCCGCTCCCGCGCGCGAGGACTCGATGTCTACGCTGGGGGCGTGAGCTATGGCTAGGGAGTCAACCGCCAAGTTTATTCCCCCTCGGCCCGACGGTCAAGGGCGGTCTTTTTCCCGCCGATGACAATGAAACACCCCCGCGTAACCCTAATGGCCAAATAGGTCAAATGTGATTTCTAGCAATACATCGAAGCGGATCTTGACAGAACAAGCACCGGACCCCAATCCCCAACACATCTAGTGTGTTGCCGTACGAATTGGACCCAGATTGCTAGAAATCCCCATTGACACATTTCATCGAACACGTGCCATGCAATCAAGTCTAATGTAAATTCCCAAGCAACAATCCTACCCTAACCCGTATTAGGGTTCATCAATACTACTCCATGATGAAAGACATATAAACAAACAACACAAAACACACACAAACATTCATCATGAAGCAAAAGAAATACAACACAAAAAATGGAGAACAAGAGAAAGAAATACTTATCTTGAGTGAATCGTTGATCCCTTACAAGACTTATTGAACAAAATACCTAATCTAAAACTAACCTAGAACTCCCAAGAGAAGGGGGGCAAAAGCCCTAAAAAACTGAGAAGAGCCTTCCTTTCAGTCGTCCAACTTCGAGTATTTATAGCCCCACTTCGAAACCCTAGTGGTTCGGGTCCAAACCCGCAGGAAAAGCGCCACCCGATCGGTTGACAAGTCAACCGATCGGGTGATCTGTTACAAATAGCAAACAAAAAACGGCGGAGCTTCACCCGGTCAGATGAACTGGTCGGTTGAGTTTTTGGGGTGACCGGTTGGATCTTGGAGCTGTCGGGTGAAGCGATCGGTTGGACGCCCGTGTCTTCAGCTCATCTTCTTCAGCTACAGATGAACCGATCGGGTGAGAGTCACCCGATCGGTTGGCGCTTTGCTTCGAGAAAACAGAGAACAGCCCCCGCTGAACCGGTCAGCGAACCGGTCGGGTGACTTCTTTGTGAGCTGCGGCAGAGACCGGGTGGTGCACGCGTGCATCACCCGATCGGTTGGAGATAACCAACCGACCGGGTGAGGGGCTGAAAGATGAATTCTTTGGCGTTTGACCCCCTGGATCACGCGTGACTCCTCCCGTTGCTCCGGGGACTTGAGATATCATCGTTAAACGTCCCATACACGGTCAATCTCCTGCAAACACGGATAAACTAAGAAAAGTGAAAGAAAACGGGAAAATACACGAAAACGGATAAGAGATGGCGGAAAAACACGAAGAAACAGAAAAGAAAACGTGCGTGAATATATGAAATATAAACGCACGTCAAGCTTAGAATCACAGTGTACCAGATATACAATTTTTTCTCAGTGCGCACGCCGGTCACAACTTTTACCTGATGTGTATGGATGAATCTGATTTGTCAGTGTATTTCATTGGAGTCATTTTCTACAGCAGTCACATAGCCTCTACATGCGTCGACATTGTTACGTATAGAGTTTTCCTTTAAACGAACTTGGTCTATTGGACTTATGCCATAAATTCAAGAAGACCAATCGTCAAGGAGACCAAGATTCAAGAATACGAAGATGTAGAAATCACTTCATGCAACATAAATACCACCTTTAATGCAGTATACCATAGGTCTTCATTAACATACCAAAGCACACAATTATTCAACCAACTCTTAGCATTCTTCTTTATGGCCTTTGTGCGCAGTGAGCAAATTTTTAATGCTGTAAAATAAATTTCTCAAAGCACACAACTGGCAAAGTTACGCCAGTCGTGCGAATTTAGCAATTTTGTATCCCATAACATAATGTTCAACCCGCACAACAAGCAAACCCATTATGGCGGGTTGAGTTCCCGTTGTGCAGAAATCCTATAAATTTTGTACACAAATCCCAAAAATTTCAGTATATACTTACATTATAAGCTCGGACACTACATTAGCACAAAATTATACATTCAATCACCTGATGATATAGGCTATACAGTGGGATATTTGCCTACATCTTTACTGAATAATTTCTCGAATTGTCACATCCTCTCTTCAAGGCCTTCCTCCCATCCTTTGGCCGCAGGAAGGTGGTTATCCTTCCAATGCCATATTACCGGTGGGATCGGGCTTCTATCTTTAAGTTGAATCTTTACAAAGTGATTATTATTTACAAAACCTATGGTGAAGGGACCACGTTTCGTACCTTGGTCTGGTCCTGATCTTAACGGAAAAAATGAATGACAGTGTTGCATTGACAGCAGATGTATTACAAAGTTATAACAACTTGAGATTATATGTCCAACTTCTGGGAATGTCCTCCAATATTGCTTCGGGGAGTGGTCATCCATATAGTTAATTGAGTCTTTCTGTTCTTGTGCAATTTTCTCCCCCATCACCTTTCTGTACACATCATAGTGGTCACGCAGCTCTTTAAGCAAGTGTCTTCTGACCACCATCCACTGGTCCTCTCCCATGCCTAGATGTGAAGATAAAGCCCTGTAACCACAGTTCACATCTGCCTTCACATCTGTGATGTTGGATATATATTTGGTGATTGCAACGGGGAATCACTCAATATAAAGTATGCCTCCTTCAACGGCTCTATGTCATTAGCTGCATAATTTGCTGCTGCAAATGAAGCTGTAGCAAAACGACAGAGATACTCCCAGATGGCACGGATTTGATAGTTGGTTTCTTTCTAGCATGTTGAGGAGGAATTGGAGCAGACGTATTTTTGAGCATTTGGAAACGTCTCGGTTAGACACGTCCGACGCTTTCTTGTTTCGATGAGACTTCAATTGGAATTGGAGCAGAGCAACTAACCCCATCGGCTAAGACATGATCAAAATGAGCTGGTTCAATGGGGATGGATGTATCTGCATTTGTCAAATTATTATCCCTTTTCTTATTCCATTGAACATGACATTAACTTGCGGCTCTGTAATCAGATTTGTCGCCGGGGTAGCTAGCTCCTTCAACTTAATTATCAACTCCTGCTTCCTCGTCCCATCAAGTTGAACATAGAGCTTGTGTATGCGCTCTAATTCAACATGTATAAGCCCATCTTCTTCAGACATCAATTCCGTCTTAGCCTCCATGTCTAACTGCTTCCAATGAGCATTTACGGCATCTAAGGGAATGTGGCGATTTTCCCTTGTGAATTTGCTAATCGTATTGGCACATGGTACTCCATAAATCATTCTTGCTAAACAATCACCAGCACATTGGTCCGTTTCCATAGAGTCAAATTTATCAGCTTCCACAGAAATTATCTTCAACGCCGCAGCGGATGTAAATACTATCAACTCCCTGAATAAGAACCCATGCACATTATGTTGCAAGATGATCTTAGATTTCTCGAATGAGGCCTTGATCTCGATATGCTGCCCCACTAATGATTCATGTATGGTTGGCCAAGAAGCGTAGAAACTGCAGGCCGATGAACCCAATGCCTTTTAAAGCTTAAAATGTTCAGTCTGGGCTCTTCTGGCATGCGCTCTGTTGGTACTGACATTTCCAAAGTTCAGATTGATGTCTGTCCATACAGAAATAAACTTCTCCTTGTACTTGTCCAGCCAAGATGTCTTCACATAGCTCACGGCCCTTGTGTAATCTTTGTACTCTGTCTCAAATGCCTTCAGTTTTGCAACATACTCCTCCTCCTTGCATGCCCCCACCAATAAATTCCAGCTAGAGATGAAACCTAACCATTTTTCTTGATCTTCAAAAGAGGGCTGGAAATTTTTGGAAATATTTTTGGATTTGTGCATTCTACATAATTGGTGCACCGCAGATGGAAATACATGGACAATGGCATTCATAAGTGCTGGCTCCAGTGCTGTCAAAATTACACGTGGCATCATGTATCCATGTAGCAATGAGCTCAACTTCTCCAAGGCCCACAAGTAGTTATCCTCACGTATGGACTCCGTGTAACAAAATGCAGCTGCGAACTGAATATCTGTGGACGTCAACCCATACATCTCCATCAAATAGTGGCATGTTGCGGTTGGTCTTTAACGCGCAGTCCATAACCAGAATCTCTGGAAATTTTTGTAATAAATCAACCGATTGCGGATGTGCCCAAAATATATTCATCACTGCATTTGTCTCTTCGTCCACTTCATGAAACACAATGTAATTACCCTGTGTCACTATATTAATGAGTAGCTGCATCTCTGCTCTCCAGGCCATTTCCCCTGCCTTCATCCTCTGTCTGGTTTTATATATAGTGTTGATTGTGGTAGATGTTGCATTATCATTTTCCTTCGGGTATTTCAAGATTTCCCTTGGCCTAAGCAATATATTTGACAAGTCTTTCACTGTGGCCATCTCCCCCCTCCTAACCTCATCTCATCTTGATGTCGCTCGATGTACATTGCAGGTTTATGGTTGTGATTGCCACGTACAACTGTCAAAATCCACTTATCTGTTGCCACACCATTAGCCCTCAAGTAGAAGGGACATGAACGCTTCTTGCTTCAAGTTGATTTTTTGGCCGATATATCCGGCATGTGTGGCCGATATGTCCCTCTTCTTTCACAATAAAAATAATAAGTTGGGACCCTATTGCCTTTTGTACTCATATTTGATGATTTTGTAACAACCATATTCCCGGTTTTCACACCGACCGCTTTTACCCATTTACCAAGCTCTTCTATGCTGGCGAAAATTTTATTTGTTGTGAACTGATTTGTATAATCTTCATTAACCTCTGATCCTTCGACAATACGCTAAATTAAGTACCACATACCAACATAGTCACTAAATGTTTTCCTTTATTTTCTAGTAAATTAGTCAGTAACAAAGCGAAATAATTTCTAACCTTTGCTTCTTTGTCCGCTTCATCACAGACCCCCTCAATGTGTACCGAGTCCACCTCAATCTTCGTAATTTCTACACAATCATGTACCAAAAGTACATTGCAGCAATCAATTTCTGAAATTATTAATAAATACCTAATTAATTAATATCAATTAACGGCTTACCAACTTTACGATGCAATGCGTCCGCAGTCGACTATTTTAGGGCACCCCAACCCAATGACACAAATCTTTTGCTCTGCCTTAAGGATCTTCGTTTGATATAAGAAGGAACACTTATAGTATATATAGATCTCAGCAAATTAGAATAATTTATGTTGATCAAACCCTATCTCGTTAGCTTTTCGCGCCTTAGGTCACAAAACTGATCGCATATAAAAGCTGCATGATGCCTTTGTATATACGGATGAGTAAAAATATTGGTTCATATTGTAAATTATTCATCACGAACAATGTGATGGTAAAAATGTAAACGTTCTCCTCTATGAACCGTCTAGCTGTTTGCTCACTGCACACAACCACACAAAACTCAGAATTGCTCACCGCACACAACCACGCAAAACTCGGAATTGCTCACCGCACATAACCACTCAAAACTCGGAATTTCTCACCGCACAGGCGCACACAACCGCTCAAAACTCTGAATTTCTCACCGCACACAACCACTCAAAACTCGAAATTGCTCACTGCACACAACCACTCAAAACTCGTAATTGCTCACCGCACACAACTACTCAAAGCTCAGAATTGCCACCGCCCACAACCACTCAAAATTCAGAATTGCTCACCGCACACAACCATTTTGATCAAGTCCACGTGCACATGTGGACGGGTTATTTGCTAGTAATATTTCAAACTAGACTTGTTTACTCAACCAGCACAACGGGTAAATTATTGTAGACCCGATATGACCCGATGGAACCCGAAATTGCCCCAGGATACCTTATGCTCGCAGCGAATTAACAGCCAATTCCACAGATTGCTCATGGCGGAATATCAAACTGCAAGTTTTGTCAAAGATTTCTCAAGTCGCCCAGACCGAATTCCAAAAGATTTGATTTTTTATTTCATGTCTCGAAGGATACATCACTTAGTCAACTGCTGCGATCAAACAAAGAGTTGAATCGAGAGCAATCGATTTAGGGGGTTTGACCTAATTTTTTCGAAATCGACTCTTTGGTAAGTCTATACTTTTAAGTACAGTTTATTTGCCTTTCTTATTTTGATTTTACATGCATTCATCCACAGTTGACATTGATGGAGTTGGTACAAAAATCCAAGGTAATATTGATTTATCTTCTCGGCAATAATGCATTAAATCTTTGAGGATCAGGTTATGAATTGTTTGATACAGGATAATATGGATTTTACAAACGACTTTACCACCAATCAACTGTTCAAGGATAGAAAAGAGCTGTTTTAGTGGATACAGAACGTCGGCTTAAGAGAAGGGCATGTGATTGTTACACTTTTGGGGAGATTAAGTAAAACGGCCAAAGGGCATCATGCCGTGTACTTTGCATGTGAAAGAAGCGGTGAGTATAGGGAACACCGAAAGCTAAAACAGGCCAACAGGCCTGTTAAAACCAAGAAGTGTTCATGTCCTTTCTCATTACGTGGTTATATGGTGGGCGTGGGGGTTGAGGAGTGGAAGTTAACAGTCGTTTGTGGCAGGCACAACCATGAAGCAGCTAAATATGTTGATGGCCATTCCGATGAAGGGACGTTACAGGGAATGGAGATGGAAACAGTACGTGACTTGTCAAATAGCAAGGTTCGGCCAGCTGAAATTTTGAAAGTACTGAAGGCAAATAAAAACTTCAGTGCAACCTCAATCAAAGCAATTTATAATGCACGACAACGGTGGAAGAAGGTTGGTATTGTAAAACAGTTGATGAAGTTAGCATTAGCTGATAAAATTGTGGGTGATGAGCATGTGAAGGCTGTGAATAACGAGGTGGAGGATCAGAAGGTGGGAGAGGATAAGAAGGTGGGGGAGGTGTTTTCGAAGAATGCAGTGCCTGCTGAGTTGTAGGAGGAGGATCATACTAGGAAGATGGGTGGGGAGGATGATAAGGTGGATCGTAATGAGGCAGAGTAGACTGCTGAGAAAGAGGAGGATGAGAATGCAGTGGCTAATGCCTTTGAGAAGGAGCATGAGGTTCTACGCCTGCAAATTTCTACACTGGTTGCGGTGAATGCTAAGCAGCATGCTGAGATGACGGATACGTCTACATTGAAGTATAATCCGGGTAAGGGAAGAAGTAGACCGTTGTGGAAACGTACAATAAAGAAGCCGAAACAATCAATTCCACATGATGATAGTGATGAGGACTTGGCTGCCGACATAATAATACCTTATTGGAACGCTTTTCCTGAGTGTCTACGACCCTTATAGTGCACGTCGTAGATGTGAAAGCAGATGGAAACTATGGGTATAGGGCTGTGGCAGCTCAATTGGACCTGGGTGAGGATGAATGAAGGCAGGTCAAATATGACTTGCGAGAAGAGATGCAGAACCACAACGGCTTGTATCGTCAACTTATGGGTACCGTGGAATTTAAAAAGAATGTAGTGGCACTGGGCCATTTGTTAGACCGTCCAAAGGCTAAATGGTGGATGCAGATGCCAGAAATGGCACATGTCATTGCCTTATGCTACGACTAAGTAGTACATATTCTTGCACCTCATCAGTGTGTGACATATTTTCCTTTAAGAACTCCTCCAGTACCCCAATCATCCAGACGCCACATAACATTGGGTCATGTGACTAATAATCACTTCGTTATTGTTAAACTTGCCCCAAATGGTCCTGTCCCTCCGACTTCAGGTATGTGGCTAAGATACCGTTCCGATGTGTCAGACGGATGGCCGGCTGCTTATGAGGATAGGATGCATCAATTCCAATCAATAGTATTTGGTCACGATATTGCAACCGTTGACGTTATTGAAATATTGTAGGATAAAACGTTGTATCATTTTAATATGGATTGTTTATTTCATATTGACAGATTGATAGCATGAAATTTTATCATGTCTGCTTAAATGTGCAAATGTTATCATCTGTATGCCGTGGTGTGGTGTATCGTATCTATAAGTTATGCTCAACGATAGACCTACTAATCAAGTTTGCCTCATACTAACTATTTGGTGAACTAGTACAAACTGATATATACTAGATTTTGTATGCTTAATAACACAAGCAATCTATCCAGTATTTCTTAAGGCTGTTAATTAATACAAATTATGATAGTTATAACGTTGATTTTATATTATTTTACTAGTATCAATAATTTTGTTAACATCGGCATAAGAATATGAGTAATCCAATAGAATATATATTAAAACCAAAATTCATGCACAATTGAGTGGGTTAAGGGGTAGTAAAATTACTCACCGCGCACAACGACATGTAAAACTAGTCAAGATTTGAACTGTTGTGCTCCTCTATTAAAAACCATGATATCGATAAAAATTTGCTCAGCTCGCTCAACATCCTACATTAGAATGCGTTTTTTGCGTTATGTAAAAAGGATTAGCGAGTGGTTGTATTACTCAGCACGCACAACCAGGCAAAATAGTTCTCAGCGTCGCAATTAATAACGATTACCATTACTGATGTCAATCCATGTAAGATTACTCAGCGTGCAAAACGGTTCAAATCGTGTTAAATTATAACCGTTGTGCGCGCTGAGTAAAATATGCAAACTAAACTACAGAATTTACTCGAAGCGCACAACGGGTTAAAATTTTTAACCGTTTTGACCCGTTAGGACCCTCTTTCACTCCTTGATAAATTCTGCTCACCGCTCACAGACATAACCTTCCACAGATTGCTCAAGGCGGAATATCAAACGGCAAGTTTTTCATAGATTGCTCAAGGCGCACAGACGGAAATTCCAAAGATTTGATTTTTATTACTGAGCTGGACAGATACATCACAGTGTCAACTACTGCGTTCAAACAAATTGGTGAACCAATAGCAATCGATTTAGGGGGTTTCAACCTAAATTTGTCGAAATCAAGATTTGGTAAGTATATACTGTTAAGTACATTTTATTTGATATTCTTATTACATTCTGTAGAAATAGAAGGAGAAATTTTTTGTTTTTACTTGCATGCAGATACAGTTGAGATCGATGGAAATGCTAAAAAATTCTGAGGTAATATTGATTTATCTTTTCGGCAATAATGAAACTAATTTCTGCTTCCCAGTCCAATTAGTTGTATGAATTGTTTGATACAGGTTTATGTGGATTATACAGCTGAATTTACACCGATGCAACTTTTTACTAGTAGAGAGGAGCTCTTTCAGTGGATAAAGAGCGTCGGGTGACATCAGGGGCATGTGATAGTTACCAGTGCGTCGAGTATGAGTAAAACGTCCAATAGGACTCATGTTGCTTACTATGCTTGTGCAAGAAGCGGGAACTGCAGGGGACACCGACCGGTAAAAAAGACCAACCGGCCAGTTAGAACCAAAAAGTGTGGATGTCTGTTCAAATTGCACGGTAATCAGGTGGGCGATGGCGGTGAGTGGAGTTTAACAGTCGTTAATGGCAGGCACAACCATCAAGCTGCTAATTATGTCGAGGGCCATTCTAACGACGGGAAGTTGCAGGGAAATGAGGTGGAAGTATTGCGAGACTTGGCAAATAGAAAGGTGCCCTGGTCATTAAATTTGAAAGTCCTGAAGGAAACTAAATCCTTCAAGGAAACACCAATCAAATCAATTTATAATGCACGTAACCGATTACTACGGGGGCAGAGTGTGGGTATTGTAAACAAGTTGAAGGAGTTCACATCACCATGTAGAATTGTGGGGGATGAGCTTGTGAAGCATGTGGATAATGTTGAGGAGGAGCAAAAGGGGGATGAGGAGAAGGAGGATGTGGCTGAGGAGGCGACTGCAGTGGCTGCTTACTGGCAGGATGAGGCGGTGGATCGTAATATGATGGAGCAGACTACTGAGAAGGTGGCTCTTAGTGGGCAGGAGAAGAATGCTGAGGAGGAGGAGGAGGTTAATGCAACGGAGGAGAATGTGGAGCCGAGAGTGCACAATGTTTATGGGGAGGATGAGGCTGAGAATGCAGTGGCTGCTGAGTTGACTATAGAGGATTATGTTATTGGGGAGTTGATGGAGACGGAGGAGACGGTTGCTCTTAACGGAGAGGTGCAGAATACTGAGGAGGTGGTGGAGGATAATGCAGCGGCTGAGACTGTGGAGCCGAAGGTGTATGAGGAGAAGGCGAATGAGGAGGAGGATGATAATGAAGTGGCTTCTGATTTGATTGCTGAGGAGCATACTGGGAAGTTGGTGGATACGACGGGGATAGTGGAACATATTATGGATGACCAGACTGCTGAGATAGATGAGGGGGAGAATGCAGCTGGGGTGAATGAGGAGTCGAAGGTGGATGTGGCAAATGTGGAGGATGTGGAGGATGAGAAGATAGTGGATGCTGGGTTGATGCAAGCGGAACCTACGTTGGAGTTGGGGGAGACGGTGGACATGGTGGATAATAATGTGGATGCTCAGACTGCTAGGAGTGAGGAGGAGACGGCTGTGGCCATGTATTTTGATGGGCACAAGGAGATGGATGGCATGCTTAAAAAAATTTCTCCACTGATTTATGTGATTTCTGAGCAGCTTTCGGATGAGAGGAAGAAGCCTACAGTGACGAGGAAGCCTGTTAAGGCTCCACGGTTGCATTCGATTGTTGAGCATAAGGAGGTGGCGAAGGAGAAGCCTAAATTGAAGAGAAAGCCTGTGAAGGAAAGTAGTAGGTGTGCAAAACTTCAAATAAAGAAGCAGAAACCTTCGCTTCCTCATGATGATTATGTTGATGATTTGCCTGACCAATACCGCATACCATTTGGTTGGATTTTCCTGCCTGTCTACAGCCCCTTATGGTGGCGTCGTAGACGTAGAAGCAGATGGCAACTGTGGGTACAGGGCTGTGACAGTTCAATTGGGCTTAGATCAATCCGCATGGCTTCGTGTCAGACTGACTTGATCCATGAGATGCGGACATACAACGTCTTGTACAGGCGTGTTATGGGTGAGGTTGCATATAATGAGAATTTGGAGGCAGTGAACTATCTTACCGATGCACGTGTAGGACATGATAAATGGATGCAGATACCAGAAATGGCACATGTCATTGCCTCATGCTACAACTGTGTAGTACATATGCTTGCACCTAAGATGTGCGTGACATTTTTTCCATTGATAACTCCTCCAGTACCCCGAGCCTCTAGACGACACATAACATTGGGTCATGTGAAAAATAATCACTTTGTTCTCATTAAACTTGACCCAACTGGTGCCGTACCTCCGACTTCACTTGTGTGGACAAGAAAGAATGACGCTGTGGTCGAAGGATGGCCGGCTGGTTACGAGCGGAGGATGCCGTTATTCGGCACGATGTTAGAAGGTACGGATATTGCTACCGCTAATGATATTTAGTATTTGTAAGATATAACGTTTGATCAATGTAATAAGTTTTTTTTGTATACATATTGACCACTTTGTAGGATGAAATTTTATCTTGGCTTCTGAAATGTGCAAATGTCATCATCGATATGGATTGATGTTGTGTATCATTCCAATTACATCGAGTGCAACACTGCAGTAATATTTCTTTTTTTTGCGCTTTGACTAATTATGTCTTTACCTACAAAATTGCTCAACGCGCAAAACTGGCAATATTAGTGCCAGTTTTGCGCTCTGAGTATTTTTTAATAACATCAACCCTTGTTCCAAATTGTTATGCGATGAGAATGTATCATTGTTAGTGTGTCAAATAGTCCAAGTTAGAATCGGGTTATTGTATCATATATGTTATTGTCTTACAAAATTGCTTACCACAAACTCCCATTGATAAGTTTTGCATGTTGAGCGCCTTTATTAGACAATTTGTTAGTGGTTACTACAATTGCTCAGCAGTCCCCACAATCAGAACAAATAATTTTGACCGGTTCTGCGCGGTAAGCAATTTTGTTAGTGCAAAACAAAGCTCCTACTTGCCCACCCAATTTTATTTGCTGATATCTCCACATTAATTGATGCTCGCACAGTGCAAAATTTTAATGGTTAACATAATTGCTCAAAGCACACAACGTCGATATATTGGGACCTTTGGTCTACCTAAGAGACCCCTTGAGTCTGCAGGGTAGTGCTGGTGAATATACAGAGCAGTGGTCGTGAATATACATCGGATTGCTACCAGCCAGATGTTCTGCTCAATAATGATTAATGCCTGCCTAAGTTGTGCGCGTTGGGATAAACTGATAGCCACTAAAAAATAGCTCAACGCGCACAACGGGCAAAATTATACCCTTTATGCTCGGTGACAATTCCGTTTGGAATACAAATTTCATAAACGTGCAAAACCTCAAATGAAGCAAGTCTGCGCATTTAGCAATTTTCTATGCCATAACATAATTGCTCAAAGTGCACAAAAAGCAAAGCCAGGTGTTCGCTTTTTGAGCATATAAGGTAGTTTGTGAACAATTGTTAAACACGCACACCTAGTAGAATTATGCCTGTTGTGTGCGTTGAGCTAAAGTTGCGTCGATAATGAATTTGCTCAACGCGCCCCATTTGGATAATTTTGCCCGTTGTGCGCTTTAAGCCTATTTGTTGGATGCTGTAATTTTTGTTCCAACAGTCAATCATTCACATTCCAATTTTCATCATACTAAAATTTTGATTCCGAAACATTCCAACATGCAAACTTTTAGATTAAGACCGATACTTATTCAATCTGAAGACATTTTATATTAAATCTGATACCTAGTCAATCTGATTCAGAAACTACTTGCAAACTTTTAGATTAACGCTGATACATATTCAAACGGTGACCTTTCCAAAATGACCCACCCATTCTAATATACTGAAGTACGTACAGATACAGATCCAAACTGATACATATGCCTTTACTCTTACAAACTGATACATATGATTGTCTTCATAGATGTTTGTAATAAAGTGGCGTGTGATCTGTGTGCTTCCCCCTTCAACTTCCGCGAGTTCATCAGGCGCCCATCTTCATTGTGTTTATTAACGCTGTTGCCGATTTTCTGCATCATCGGCTGGATATGAGTGTCGCGTTGTTGTAACCTGTAGTCAAGTATGTAACAGTGTCAAACACAACGGCTGGTACGCCGATTCCCCTATGGCGATGTACCACACGGGCAGTGCGCTCAGCAGCTACGTTGCAGTTGCCGAATTTCTGTCCTGATTTGTTCAAGATGATTGTCGTCGTAGATGTTTGCATTAAAGTGGCACTTTGTCCTTTGTAGGAGACGTCGAGCAATGGAAAGCCATCATTGCTATCGTCGTTGTAACCTGAAGTCATGAAAAAAGACACCGATTGGAACTCCATTACCGGAGACGATGTAAAACAACGTAGGGTTGCATAAGAAGTTGTGTTTGGCAGTGTAAGAGATCGGAAAGGATAGGACGGAGTGTCTGGGTGTCATAGATGATGTATAGTGAAACGATGAATGGTTTGATGGAGGAGATAGAGAGTAAAGAGGAGATGGAGATGGATATGGAGCGTATAGCAAGACACGCAAAAGAAATACATAGCCATAATTCATAATAGGAGGGAATAACAATCTTACATGGTACAACACCAGCAGCTTTCCTGAAACATGTGAGACAGCATAGCCAATATCACCCCAAAAGAATATGGTATGATCATCGTACACATTTTTCATAGTGCTTTTTGGGACAAATTTTCTTATCAACGCAATTAAACACCCCCTAACATTGTCAGGCATGCTTGATTATAAATGGACGATAGCCCTTCATTGCGTAAGTTTCCAACATCAACCATTTACCTTTATGTGAAAAGACTACTGGATGAATGCTATCGTCCATATCTATATTAAGCATGCACGAACAGCAGAAAAACTTATTGTTTCCATACGGAGGTTGTGTGGGCAAATAAAGAAGATGATGATAGAAGAAACTAGCGGAAGTTGTGAGAAGATAAGGGCTTGTCACGGTCTGTTTTCGATCGTACGCGTTACGTGTACGTATTTATTTTAGACCTTGTTTGTATCCGAACCCTTTGGTATAATATGCCGTTGCGACCCTCTCGAAGAGTATTAAATTGTGGAATTGTCTTGGAACGTCATTCCACGGGTCGTTCTCCCACGATTTGACTTTGTTTGATGAGATGTCGCGATTTTCACTTTTATCGTGAAGCCTTTTTATTTTTAGTTTCGTTTCTCGTCATCGTAATTATGATCCGTCTTCTTAGTTTTGTTTCTCTTATCGTCACGGTCACCCTAGTATTTATCTTACAATTTTAGAGACTCGTTTGACCCACTTTCACTTTTTCCCCAGTTTAAATATTGGTTTAACCCTAAGTTTCACATAGTATTTAGCCCCAAATAATTTTTATTAATAATAATATACATCCAAACTATGTTGACCCATCCCTATGCCTTGGCCGCACCCATGTGTGAGGGGGAGAGAGAGGGATTGAGATCTTGGGCTTTTTAATAATTTATAATAGCATTTCTTAAGCTAAAAACAAACCCTAACAAACTTTTACCTAGCCCTAGACCCACGTGAGCAGCCACTCTGTCCGTTCGAGCGTCGAAACAGCGAGTTCCGGCTATTTCATGTTCTAACGACGTCCCGACGCGTCGTTGCGTGATCTCGTCACCACCCTCTCACTGTTGGATCTTTTCGGCAGTCCCCTAGCTCGCCTAGAGGTGTTCCTCAACGTCACAATCAGCCCCTACAATGCTCAATGTCATAGTATTTATGTACGTCGACCCCCCTTCATCCACGTTTGTTGTTACGGCTTCCCGTGAACCGTAGAACGTCAACCGTTCACTTTGCTCGCTGATTTGGACTCTTCTCGCTGATCTTGTCGCTGTCCAATGATTGGCGATCGTGAAATCCTATTTTGGAATCTGGATTAGGAGCGCTTTCTTTATTCCAACCACTGGCGTCGCTACCCGACGCCAGTGTAGCTTTCGCGGCGTGTAAGGGTACTTTTCTAACCTCTTAGGACCCCCAACCAATGGATGCTAATCAAGGTTAAAATTGGTATTTTAATTTCTTAGTAAATCACTAATGAAGATAATCTAATCTGGGACTGTAGGTTGGTGAATCCGAGCACATGGACTGGTTGAACAGTGATTGCAGAACAGTGATTGCATTTTATTTCTGGTCATTCATGCGATATATACACAACCTCATGTGATACACATACTATAAACTGCTGAATGATACTATTGGTTATTGATATTAACTTGATTGGCATCATTGCAGGGGTAGTAAGTATATTTAATGCACAATTATTTGTTTTTTTTATATTTGGTTTGTCATCATCAAAAAGGGGGAGAATGTTGAGTATTGGACTCTCCACCTTGATTTTGATGATGATCAAACACAAATCATTGTGACTTACCCTTATGATTGCAATTAGCTAAAAAGTCACCAATTAGATTTAAGAAGATCAAAAGTGACTACACGTGTTGATTCAAGTGGAGAACTTGGTAGATCAACAAAAGTGAAGCA